>CAAKHD010013648.1:345928-395395 GCA_901007705.1 Fistularia tabacaria | reverse complement strand
CACGACGCTCTTCCGATCTATGATGGGGGTGGCCCATTTGCTGAACTGCACAGAGGAAATCACTCCTAGCTGCTGTATGCACTCCAGCTCTTCCTCCACCTTGGGCCTGAGCGCAAAAGGGACCACCCGGGCCTGACAGAACTTGGGCTGATGATCCGTCTTGAGTGTCAGCGCTACCCCAAAGTCCTTTAAAGTTTCCAGTTCATCTTTAAACACCTCAGCGTGACTGTCGAGAAATGTTCTCAAGGTGTCATCTCTCTGCATGTGATGAATGGATTTTGCTGATGCTACTGCTCTCCAGTTCAGTGTCACACTTCTCAACCACTCACATCCAAATATGGGGGTGGGGGGGATTACCTTTGAACACATATAGGGTGAGCCGTGCACTTTGTTGATTCATCATTACCCTAACTTTCACCATCCCTACTGTGGCGATGACTTAGCCATTGTATGTTTTCAGTAGGATGTGGGTGTGGTGCAGACGAATCTGGCTGAATTGTGCTTTATACAGCTTCTGTGAGATAATGGACATTGCTGCACCTGTGTCTAGTTCCATCTTGGTTGTCTGTCCCTCAACTTTTGGCCTGACCTATATTACTTCAGAGGCTGGGTTATCCTGCATTTGCTTTCTGTGTTCCCCTATTGGCTACATCTGCCATGTGCAGGGCGACATTGGCCTTATCACACTGAGAAGTAATGAAAGCTTTCTGTCATCCTCTATGCCATTTGCCAGCACAAAGTGTTCAAATCTCTCCACATATGTCAACCACTGCTCTGTCGCTTTGTCAAAAATGCCAACATGACAGACGATCCACGCCATCTTCCCTGCTAACCTTCAACCGTCCAGCACAGCCGCAAGCAATGCCAATATTAGCCGCCGCCGACTCACATGGATTCTTCACCATCCAAGCGTTCTTACGAGCCGCCAGGTGAATTGTCCTTGTTGGCAATTTATTATGGTTCCCAAGCGAGTGTGCTTCAGTACATATACTGTTTTTTAACTTATCCAAAACTAACAGAGGCGAACCTGTGGTATCGTATTGCCAAACCGGAAGTACTTTCATGACGCACTAAAAAAGAGGACCAACGATACAACTCCTGGCGGCACCCAGGGGAAATGACCAGAGCAGAAAAACACAACCCAATACATCACAACAATTATAATGTATCACTTGATGTCAGTGGAATTAGTTCCTTTGGAGAAAAAAAAAACAAAAAAACCCACTGTTACCACTAGATGTAATTTTGGGCGCTGACATTATTTTTTAAGATTACAAAGGGGACGTTAGCTCATGTGGGGAATTTGGGGGAATATTTCCACACCCTATGGAGAAATTATGGCATGACAAAATGAGGCTGTGAATGTATTTGAAAAAAGACAGGGAGAAAACTAAAAATGACTTCATATTCTGGGCAATAGATATGTTGTAGTAAACAATTCGATTTATTCTCACTGCTAAAAGTCTTCTTCCTTTCTTTTCGGCTTTTCCCAGGGGTTGCCACAGCGAATCAACCTTTGCCATCTAACCCTATTCTCTGCATCCCCCTGTCTCACACCAACTAACTTCATATCCTCTATCACTACGTCCATAAATCTTCTATTTGGTCTTCCTCTACACCCCCTGCCTGTCACCTCCAATTCCAGCATCCGTCTACCAATATGTTCACTATCCCTCCTCTGTACATGACCAAACTATCTCAGTCTGGTTTCTCTGACTTAATCCCCAAAACATATAACATGAGCTGTTCCTGGGCTCATTCCTTATTCTATCCATCCTCATCACTCCCAAAGAGAACCTCAACATCTTCATCACTGCGACCGCCATCCCTGCCTCCTGTCTTTGCATCATTGTCACTGTTTCTGGACCATAAATACTATCACTGGTGTCACCACTGTCTTGCACACTTTGCCTTTCATTCTGGCTGGTACTCTATTGTCGCACCTTACCCCTGACACTTTCCTCCACCCATTCCAACCTGCTTGAACCTGTTACTTTACTTCTTTTCAACGCTCTCCGTTGCTCTGGACTTTTGACCCTAAGTAATTGAAATCCTTCAACATCTTGATCTCCACTCCCTGAACCCTCATCGTTCCACCTGGGTTCCTCTCATTCACACAAATATGCTCTGTCTTGCTGCAATTAACCTTCATTCCTCTCCTTTCCAGAGCATACCTCCACCAATGTTCTCTCTAAGTTGCGCTCTTGCAAATCACGCATGCGTAATCATGCACTGCTCCAGCGTTCTCCTCCCTCACGCTGTAAATAAATGAAACACATAAGTGTTGTGTTTCATTTATTTACAGTTCATAGATATGCAGAGCGTGTAGGATGCTGGAGCAGTGCCAATTGCGCATGCACGATTTTGCAACTTAGAGGGAACGTTGACCTCCACTTCTCAAGATTTTCCTCAAACTGTTCCCTGCTCTCACTACAGATCCCAATATCATCTGCAAATATCATGGTCCATGGAGATTCCTGTCTAACCTCATCTGCCAGCCTGTCCATCAACATTGCAAACAAGAAGGGTCTCAGAGATGATCCCTGATGAAGTCCCGTTCCACCTTGAACTTCTCTGTTACACCTACAGCACACCTCACTACTGTCTCACAGCTAACATACATGTCTTTCACCAGTCTAACATACTTCTCTGCCACTCCAGACTCCTTCATGCAATACAGGAGTTCCTCTCTCGGCAACCAGTTGTATGCTTTTTCTAGGTCTACAAAAGCGCAATGCAATACTCTCTGACCTTCTCTGTACTTCTCTTTTAGCTTTCTCAAAGGCATGAAGCCATACTGCTGTTCACAAATGCTGACTTCTGCTCTCAGTCTAGTTTCCACTACTTTTTCCCATAACTTCATCGTATGGCTCATCAACTTTATCCCTGGCTTCTGTATATTCCCCTTATTCATAAAGTTGGGCACCATCACACTTCCTCCCCATTCCTTAGGCATCTTCTCACTCTCTAAGATCTTGTCGAATAATCTAGCCAGAAACTCTACCGCTGCCTCTTCTCGACACTTCCATACCACCATAGGTATATCAGCAAAACCTGACTTTCCACTCTTCATCCTCTTCAATGCCTTACTCACTTCCCTTTTTACTAATCTCTGTTACTTTCTGGTCTACAATAGTCACCTCCTCTACCTTCCCTTTCTTTCATTTTTGTCATTCATAAGTACTCTTTCCATCTTCCCATCACACTTCTAGCATCTGTCAATACATTTCCCCTCTCTATCCTTAATCATCCAGACCTGCTGTACATCCTTTCCGTCCTCTCGGTTTTGTCAACCTATATAAATCATTCTCTCCCTCCTTACTGTCCAACCGAGCATACAAGTCATCATAGGCCCTTCTTTTTTCCTTTTCTATCTCTATCTTTACCTAACGCTGTATCTCCCTTTATTCCTGTCTGTTCTCTTCAGTCCCCTCGATGTCCCACTTCTTCTAAGCTAACCACTTTGTCTGTATATACTCTCGCACTTCCTCATTCCACCACCAAGTCTCCTTATCTACTTTCCTTCGAGACGACACACCAAGTACTCTCTTACCTTTCTCCCTTATCAAATTAGCTGTAGTTGTCCAGTCATCTCGATGCTCTACCTCACCACCCAAAGCCTTTCTCAACTCCTCGCTGAAAACAATACAACACTCCTCCCTTTTCAGCTTCCACCACTTTGTCCTCTGCTCTGCCTTTGTCCTCTTGATCATCCTTGTCCCCAGAGTCATCCTACAAACAACCATCCTATGCTGCCTGGCTGCACTCTCACCAACCACTACTTTGCGGTCATTGTTCTCTTTCAGATTGCCTCGTCTATACAAGATGTAGTCTACCTGCGTCCTACCTCCGCTCTCATAAATTACCCTATGCTCCTGTCTTTTCTGGAAAAAAGTATTCACTACAGCCATTTCCATCCTTTTTGCAAAGTCTCCCCACATCTGTCCCTCTGCGTACCTATCCTGGATACCAGACCAGACCATCACTTCTTCATCTCCTATATTGCCTGCACCAACACGTCCATTAAAGTCTGCACCAATTACCACTCTCTCATCTCTGGGGATATTCTGCATAACTTCATCTAACTCATTCCAGAAATTCACCTTCTCCTCTAACTCACATCCCACCTGTGGGGCATAGTCACAAACAACATTGAGCATCACACCTTTAATTTCCAGTTTCAGACTCATCAGTCTGTCTGGTGTTCTTTTCACTACCAAAAAATGTCCTTACAAAATCCCTCTCCATTTCTCTTCCTGTTAGTACCATGACAGTACAACTTAAAACCTGCTCCTATGCTTGTAACCTTACTACGTTTTCACCTAGTCTCCTGGACACATCGTATATCCACCTTCCTTCTCTGCATTAAGTCCACCAACTCTTTACCTTTTACTGTCATCGTCCCATCATTCAATGTTCCTACTATCAGTCTCAGACTCTTGCCTTTCCTCTTCTCTCTCTGCCTCAGAACACGCCTTCCTCCTCTCCTTCTTCAACCAAAAGTACCCTAATCTCCACAGGTATCCTGTAGGTTATCGGCACTAATGGCAGTTGTTGTTAACCCAGGCCTCGACTGATCTGGTATGAAATTCTTTGGTTTGATTCGCATATTTGGTTTTCTGCAAAAGTTTTACGCCGGATGCCTTTCACCTCAATTCAGTGAGGTTTTTTTTTGGCTGACTGCATCCTCAGATCTCACATCAGACCCATGTCAATTTTCAAGACCTATTGATTGCGAGCACAACCCCGGAATCAAAATGAGGTGCCAGTGATGCCATATTGTGATATGGTAAAGAGGCCACTGTTCAAGGGGCCAGTTTATGCTCTACCGGGCTCTGTGGGGCTCACAATTTATCCCACAGTGTCATCAGAGCTCTATGTACACGGTGAATAGAAAAGCAGAAGGAGCTAATCCAGGTTGGTCTTCTGAGGTGCAAAATGCCAACAGTGTTAGCGGAGGCTGTAGTGGTCCAAATCGCTTACGTTTCTTTAGTTGTGAGGACCAATCCAGGAGTGAGAACACTTAAATGTCAGGTCACGTGCTGTGAGTACAACAATAATACCTGAAAGGAATCTACACAAGCGGAACTTTTGTTAAAGGGAAAATAAATAACATATACGCTGACCTTGGCTAAACTCAAGGCAAATGTTTTTTTCTAGTTCAAATTGTTCATCTGAAACTAAAACTGTTCTTTTATTCCTTTCAGTTGGAGACATGTGACAATTCTGTATATTAAATAACTATCAAAGTTTTTCCTCATCATGCCTCTCTGTGTTTAGGTACATCTTCCTTTGTGTGATTTCTCTCTTGTGTCTTAATTATTTATAAATGAAATAGCATTTTTCAAGTGTTAAAAATTTATGGAAATGCCCACATGGCTGGGCAAGCAAATGGCAGAGGGACCGAAGGTATTGCTGTACTCTATGGCTCCTGCTTATCTTCTGCAATTATGAATCCTTTGTTTTAGAAAGATGAAATGGAGGTGTTGGGGCCCACAATAGCAAATAAGCTGCACCATGATAATTATCTCAAGGATAAATGACAAAAAAAGGAATTGGTTCTTAAATTGGAAGAAGGCAAAAATGCATACAGCCAAAAATAATAATTTAAGTATGAAGATGAAAATTCTTCCTATAAGCAAACATGAAAAGATCATATCTTTGTATGCCAAAACGTGCACAACCACGTTTCTAGTCAAAAGCAGATAGGACATGGTTTATTTCTTTTAATGTAAATTGGTGCAGCTGCATATAAATGAATATATATGATGATGGGCATTAATATTAAACACACATTTCAGCAAGAGTATGCTCGAAAATCCTAGGTGCTTAAATGCATCGACAATATAAGTGTCCAATTTTCATGTTTTTTTTCTCCAGGCTCTCTAAATGTGTTGACCCCCTAAAGGTTGTTCAGTAAATTCTTTGCAATCTAATGAACATAACAGTTTTTAAATTAAACCACTTGTCATGGGGTATGTTACAAGAGCATGTTGATATTTTGTGTTTACTGAGTTGTCGGTATTGGCTTGTTAGACTGAAACCTCTTTAATAAAATCTTTGTCATGATTACCTCACTGGGCTTTCATACTATTATTGGTAAAACATATCGAGAGAATGAGACTGTCTTTTGTTTGTTTGTTTGTTTGTTTGTTTGTCTGTTTGTTTTTTTTGTTTGGACCTATGTTGGCTGTGGAAGATATGTGTGATACTGCTGTGTTTTTCTTCCTATAAGTCGATGGTGCACGCTAAAACAGAATAGCAGCCTATTTCTTCAGTCGTTGTTTACCGCAGATCACCTGTTCACATAGTGGAGTTACGGAAAACACATGGGAAGAGTGTCCTTGCTCTTTTTTCCTTTTTCTTTTCTTAATGAAATGCCCTTTTAATAGAAGAAATGGTATTGCAGGCTGCATAAATAAATCGCCATCCATCAAACGCTGAAGAATTTCCATTATTTTCTTTAAAACTAATAGATTTAGCTTAGCATTACTGCTTACATTTCTGTGTCATTTTTTTTTTCTTTTTCTTCTTCTTTATCAGACATGAAAATATATTGTTGGATAACATGGTTAAATATTCCTATCTCAGACTCTCATTTTTGATCATTCATAGAAGAAAGCATCAGCAGATGAGAAGCATGGGAGAGGAAAGGGTAAATTGGAAAACAAGGAAGCATCTTGATAGCATCTTGGTACTCTCTTAGAATATTCTGGCCCAAGACATTGTCATGACCTTAACTCAATCATAATGGCTGTGAGTTACATTGCAAGAGTCCTCAAGTTACGTGGAATTTATTAGCTGTACAATCATCCTCTTCTTCCAGGTAATCACAAGGCAGAGAAATAAAACCATATATACTCACACATCATCCACGAAGCAGGGATACGGCATTTGCTGAGCATAAACACCAAGTGGTTTGGTCTTTGATGTTTGCAACCGTATAATGCCATGATCCATCATATCCTGCAGGTAGGCGAAGCCTCCAGATATGTAAGGCAGGTCATTAAAGGGGTTGTCTCGGGCACCAGGAGACCATAACCTTATCAAAAGCAAATATAACAGGTTCTATGCTTACAAATAGCAGGAAAGCTACAGACACATTTAAGAAATATTGCTGAGTGTTGCAGAAGACTACTTAAGTACCAATTTATGCAGCCTCAAACAAAAAATAGAGAAAATTAGATCAGATTAAAAACTGAATAAAGTGAAATTTGTGTATAAATGTAAATCTTGAGAAGATAGGTAGATATTGTAAAACACATTCTAAAGTTAAAACTCAATAGTAAAATGGAAAAAAGCAAACATTTAAAAAACTTAATGCCAGGCATACGGTTACTCTTTTCTCATGCCATTCTATTAAGTAAAATTACAGTTCAAACAAAAATGAGTATATTTGTGTAGCTTCTGTAAAATCAGGGAAACACGCTTAGACTAGTTTGCCTTCCTCCTGCTGGATGAGACATGTGATACACTTTAATTCAATATTTTTGCTTACACATACTATTCGCTCCATCACAGTGCATTATTTGAGTAAACCTTGTGGTGTTTCTGGTTTAACAGTGTCATACCAGACAAATGGACTGGTCTTCGTTTAAGGGGCAAAAAATAGTTTGTCTACACAGATGACATTCACATCTCTGCAAAGCAGATAGAGTTCAGTTTTTGACATGAAAATGAATGCTGAATATAACGGACCTCATTGCCATCCAAACCGAACATGTGCTCGTAGGATATTAACTTGTAAAAAATGAAAAGGCTCTTGCCTTTAGCATATTAGCAAAACACATCTTCACATGTCTACTCCTCACCAATGCAGTGAGGAGTTGTGGCAGTTAGATAAAATGCAGCACGAGCCTGTGAAGAGTACCTAGAGTTTGTGTTGTGGGGTATGCAAAAGTGTCCATTTAACTCTGAAATTGCTTTAAAAGGGAGAATGTGAGCTTGTATAACAAACCTCAATTTCAATTTGTCAGTGCGCTCCACTTCATCAACATCCATCCGTATTTTGTATCGGACATAGGGAGGGGGGTGGATGGAGCTTGACTGTAGGTTTGTGAAGACAATCCCGGCCCAGTACGTATCATTCTTCAGAAGCTCCAAGGCTTTGCTCACCAGATGGCCCTCACTTGGTACTGCCTCAAACTTGTTCAGATCCAAACACTATTAGAAACAGACATAGAAGTGCTGTGCGTCTAAAAAATAATTTCGATATAAAAATGTATGAAATGAAATATGAACTGATATACACATCTTGATAACTAAAATATGCTAATGACTGGCATCTGTCTTTGATAAAATAGTAACAGTAATTATTGAATCAATGATGCAGGTAGATTACTGTTCGAACTTATCTGCAGTCGCCAGGGTGTGGGAAATGTTTCGGGCTAAGCAGAGATAAGGAAATGAGACATAGCAGGTTCATCCTGTTCGGCAGTCTCGCCCCCCTGTTTCATGAGACTCTAATGAGCAAACCATCCTGGGAGGCAGTCACTCCTGACACCTGTCCGCATGTGTCAGTGCTGCAATTGTTTTATCATTTCTATCTCCCAGGATTCTCTTGTCTGTCTTCTATTTTAAGCCACTGTGCGCAACAAATTATCACATCCAACTCATGCTCAGTGCAGAATAGTTGGGATAACACAGAGATGTAAGACCAGGAAAAAGATTGATTTGAACTGACAATGTATGAATGTATCTTTCAAGACAGTTGTATGTGTTCAATACTACTTGCAAAAGCAAACTTACAGGGGAATAGAAGCATTTATTTAAGCAACTAATATCATAACTAAACTGCTATATTTGTGAGGAAAAATACATGAAATCCCCTCAAATATATATATATATATATATATATGTAAATATATAGTGCATTTCAAAAACGCTTTTAGTTCTGTAAAGAGTTATCATTGATCAAAGATCTTGTTAATTTCAATATGTGTATATGTGTACTCCTACTACTTTTGGAATTTGACATAACTATCTTGGAATTCTGAGAGAAAAGTTTTAATTGAAAATAATTGCTTTCTGTTAAAAGAAAATAATTAATAATGCCTGGAATTCAATTAGTCAAGGGGAGTTCGAGAATCATCTAAAAGACAGTCTTTATTGAAACAAGTAGACCAATTAGAACCTATTTTGAAATTGGTTATTAAAATAGACCTTCATTGGTCATGTTGTCTGCAGACCCATTCCTGGTACCAGAATTCACCACTTTTGACATTTTGAAACATTTTCAGGAGTTCTGTGGATAAATGGTCATTGAGTGAACCTAATTCAGCATGTCTAACGAAAATTTACCTTTTTATTATCATCCTTAAACTTTCATCCTTAAAATTGATCTTGTTCCGCAAAGCATTTTTTCCCTCTGTTATTTCTTTTATGTTCTTTGTTGGTTCAAATCATATTGCTGTTTGTCATCATTGTTTATTCCAAATCAAATGAAACTGATTAATATACAGTTTTGTCATTTCCTTTGTGTTTGCAAGTGTGAATGTGACTTCAAGTTGCTTGTTGGCAAAGAAGACCTCCCAAAGAATGAAATGATTTAGATTCTCAAGTGAAAAACATGGATACATTTTAGTTGTAAACTTTAGTGTGAATCACTGCAATAGATGTGATTACATACACATCAGTAAAGTAATAGTGTGAGCAATCCAACTTCCTGCAGGGTTGGTAGCAAAAAATAACCAAATATAGAAATAAATACAGCTCTACATCAACTTGCTAAACCCTTTGATTCCAAACTGTCATCTTACCTGCCAATGGATTGAAATTGTGAGTGACTGAGTAAGTGAGTGAGTATCTGCTTGTGTGTGTGCATGTATACATATGTGAATGCATGTTTGTTAAGGTGTATGGATGGGCTTGGTACATGTGTTTGATCACAGCATGTAAAGGTAGATTGATTTTCCCGCAAACTGTGTGATAGATCGATACATCAATGTCAACTTTCTCTATCTCTCTCTGTATGTGTATGCGTGAGTAACAGTGTGCTTGAACCTGTGCACTTCCTCAATGTTTGATTGTGAAATTTTGCTTGACTTAGGCCAAAAAGGCTTTTTTTCCCCTCTACATAGGATAGGATCCTTTAATGATACCTGGTCAGGTACCCTTGGGGATTTAAAACTCATGTTGTATCATAGTTTCTCTGCGGAAGGTTCTAAAACTGTGATGAATAAAAGATTGAAGTCTCTTTTTTGACTGCTTGGTGGAGTGTGCATGTTAAACATAATGTATGTGTCACCTGAACAACAGTGCAAATGAATTACAGCCGCAGCATCTTCATTCAGAAAAGGAATTAACAAGCGGGCGTCTTAGACGTAAAGAAATTCACTTGGACATCTGTAAAATGCTGCAGCACTAGCTGAGCAAAGCTTGGGTAAGCTCTTCTTAGATATTTTTTTTTCTTCAAAACAGACGACTCCATTAACAGCTGAAAGATCAAATTATCAAGTTGCTCCTATCTAAAGATGGTTCTGTTTGAATTAAAAAAGAAATATCCCACTGCATCAACTCCTGATGAAAGTTTGTCTCAGGACAATCTAATGAACAATATCCTGCAAAAAAACTGCTTCTAAAGTTTCAAAGGGCTGTTTTTTTTTCTTTACCAGAAACCTTAAACCTTAGATAAAAGGGATTACATACACCAAGGAACTTGGAAAAGAGGTTCAGGACTTGGGTTGTGGCGTTATAAACGTCCTGCCAGTTGAAGGGTGGCATGCCTGCTGGCAGATCATCTGGGGGCCCATTGTACAGGAAGTTGCCCAGCAGCTCAGCTGTCCAGTCTGTTCCATTGAGATGCTGGTTAAGGGCAGCAGCAAATACTGGATTTGCCAACAAAACCTAAATTGAAAGGCCAAAAAAAACCAAACTCAAATGTCTTGAAGGGTGAAGAAGGGTTAGAGGAATAGATCAAACCTGACAATCTGACTAAAGTGCAAGGCATTTTATACCTCAGATAGCATGGTAGGTTACTTTTAATGCTTGTACTGATATACTGTACTGATATAACTGATACTCTACTGTACTGTACTATACTGATATAACTGTTGCAGGATTAATTAGATTGTTTCAGATATTTGACACTGTTTCATCAAATTACATGTCAACCTCCACGGATGCCAAAAAAAGTCCTTCAATAACATCATGAGACAGGTGTATGTGTTGACCTTGTAGGTCATGGATGAAGCTGCCATTTCTCTGATCAAGTGGCAAAATGCTGATATAAAAGAAAATACAACCTTTTGGTGCCACTGCAGTAAATAAGTAACAAAGTATTGTCCTTAAAACATTTCTTGAAAAAAAGGAATACATTGACTCCCACTTGGACCAAACAAGTTTTCTAGCCACAAATATTTATTTACGTTAACATTTTATTCAGATTATTTCCCGGTGCTGTAAAGTTAAAGTCCAACAAAAACGACACTTTTCCTATGTTACTACATAAACTGAAATTAGGTTACAGCTATATTTAACCAGTCATGTTCAATAGTCTATACTAAGAGGGAGAAGAGTCGAATGACGGATAATGAGCCGTTTCAATTTTTTATCCTTTGCGGTTTGAATTTTAGGATTGAAAAAAGGCTTGTGTTGCATTATTTTCAATGCATACCCCAAGATAATCTAAATTCCATTTGAAGATAATGTAAATGAACATATACTGCATTGTTTGCATTTACACCTGGCCAGTGTGGTGAGAAAAGGCCTAGCATGTCAGTTGAGAGCAGGGCTTGCAAAGTTGGAAATTTTGCATTTCATGAGTATTCTTTCTGGTGCATTGAATTGCATTTCAGAGTAAACAATATTCTAGTTCTACTGGCCAAAGTGTCAAATGACACAAGAGGACACTATATTGTTCAAAGACGAAGGATCAAATTCAGTCAGATGGTAGTCTCGATCAGAGGCACACAGTCATGGAACTCCCTGCCAGCCCATATCAGAAACTGCGGACATTGATCTACCTTTAAAAATATTCTGAAAAACTGGTTGAAAACAAAGGAATCATGCAGCCACCGGTAGATTCTCACCACGTTCTCTTGGACGTTGTGTGCGTTTGTGACTGTAACGTGTAACTTTGCTGTCTTTGTACTCTGTGTTCTATTCAGTAAATGTTTCTTTTACCTGCCTTAGGACAACAGAGGTAATTAAGCTTTTATGCTAACTCTGGCACATTTATATTGAGGCTTAAATGCTAAGATGTTGATCAATGTGCACTGTCCTAATTCAAATAAATTCATACAATTTTGTGGCGATGATAACTGCTCCATCAACATACATCTCTGTAACCTTAAAGGACACCTTAACATGAAAAACCTATGAGACTACCAGCTTTGTTGCAAAAGGTGGAGAAAGATGATCCGAATGGGAGAAAATGAAGACAAGGGAGGAATGTGTGGCCATTTGTGTAAAGGTTAGGGCTAGGGTAATGAATACCCTGGCTATATGGAGCTCCCGATGTCTGCTACCCTCCAGCTGCCTATAAGCTCATTTGGAGTGACAGAGGAGTAATGTCAGTGTCAAGGAAATACAGGGAGAAGCAAGAGAGAGACACAGGGACATGGGGAGAGAGAAGTGGTGACAGTGAAGTGTCCGTGTCCTCTACTTCCATAGATAATCCTTTCTAGGATGAAAATTATCTTGCACTTAACCATAATTACTCCCCTCCCTCAGTTTTATATCAAAAGGAAGGTGCTGCATAGTGATGCATTTCATGCGAATTTTTCCTCGTATGGTTCAGAAGACTTTCTGTTGTTACAAATTTGAACTGAAAAATACATCTTTCAGTGCTCGTTACAATAATATTGAAACTAAAACTTGCACTCACAAGTTACTGCTCTTCTCGTTTGTGGCACATCTAAGGTATTTTGAACTGTCACTATGACTTTTACATTGATCACACTCCATATTTTATGGAAAAATATACTAAATAAACTCAGGCCAAGTGGTGAATGTAGAGGCTATCATAACAAAAACATCACTGGTTCCATTTCAGCTTGTGACATTTTTACATGTCATATTTTCTGTTAACATGCTGTAACTGTGAATAAAAAAAGGAAAAATGAAATAACAAGCAAATGAAAAATTTAAAGATTATACACCCATCCTTTCCACTTGGTATGCACTGCAATCACTAAAAATTCAAATGATTATATATTGTTATTAAATGAAAAACAAACAAACTAACAAAAGAGTGACTCACCAAAATGTAGACCCCTCTAATTAAAACCCTCAAAATAACTTTTGGAATGACACTTGGGGGTCAAGAATTGAAAAGTATGAAACCAGTCATCTTTCTTTGTCTAGGCTTACCTGAATGGCACTGATTTGACTGCTATTTTGAAAAAAATCCCAAAGGCGTGGCCCGCTCTCCTCCCATGCATCAGCCAGTTCTTTCAACATAGCCAGGAAATGGAAAGTATTATTTGCCTGAAATAAAAAAAATAATATATATATATATATATATATATAGGATAACTCTATTTCGACTTCTTTGGATGACAGTATACCGACTGAGGCCCCTTTATATCCCTCCAAACTGATCAAGATGCAGATTCTCTACATCTGTACACTTCCATCAATCCCTGGATGAATGCATCACATCGTGAAACTACAATCCCCTCCGGTGAAAAATGTAAATTAGATAATTTACCTTTGAACAATTTCTTGTATATAATATAACTGCTAGACCGAGTACTACCTCCTTTGCACACATTGAAGCTGTTCTTTTTGGCATTCGCAGAATTTACTTGCTAGAATTATTGATTCTTGATAAACACTGCTCACTTCATTGTTTGGCTTATGCAGCCTCCAGGCTGAAACCAATATTTTGAATAAAGGTCATTCTGATTTACAAAACTGATCCCTTGAATGATGACTAATAATTATAATGTTTTAATCGTTCTCAGGTTGAAGTTAGTTTTTTTTTAATTTGCTTTTTGTTGTACATAGGGTACTGGAAAACCTATTTTGAGAAATGCTGTTTTGATATGTTCTGTGATTCCTGCAATGATATGTGTGCATAATTACATATCTAGGTTGTTAGCTAGCTAGTGCAAATCTTTAATGTTTACTTTTTTTTTTCCTCAAACTTACCTCCTGCACTATGAGGCGCGCAGCAGGCACATCTGGTGTGAAGAGGACTTTCCCTTTCAATAAAGGTTTGAAGGAGCTCCAAATGTAGCGCAAACCAGGTGTGCCCTCCAGGGTCTCAACCAGACTCTGACAAAAAGAATCTTGGGAAGAGTTGGAGAGAAGACAGGGAATGTCAAGACATATCCAGCATATGTGCTAACGTTATTGCAAACTACTGCATACTCTTTCAGGGAGTAAGATAAAATAGAGAGAAACTAGTTGTTTGATCTTTATAAAACCTTGGGAGTTTTATTAGGGGAGAACAAATTTCACAAACCAAAATATTTTTTCTTCTGCTAAACACAGTGAGCAAACACACAAAACTCAGTGCACAACTTCACCTTTTTGCTGCCTATTAATAACCAAATCAAACATCACAAAAAGACTTATTTGAGAAAAAATCATGTTCAATACTTGGTAAATTATTATTTAAATGTTCAAAATTTAAATCTAAACTATAGTTATCTTTAAATTACATCACAATCAGATATAACACCTGACAAAACTATAACGTATACCAACAACTGAAGATTTCCATGATACAGTCTCTACTCTGACCTGATGATAGTGGCGCTTTGAGTAGCTGATACAACACTCATATTCATAGCCTCATATTCCTATTACATATTCGGGGGAGGGGGGGTACAAGCGAGTACCTATATGAGCCGGTCCCAAGCCCAGATAAATGCAGAGGTTTGCATCAGGAAGGGGCATCTTGTGTAAAATTTACACCAAAACCAAATATGCTAATCGAACCTATGAATCTCATACCAGATCAGTCGAGGCCTGTGTTAACAACGACTGCCATTGGTGTCAACAACCTTAAGGGAACCAGTGGAAATTAGGCTACTTTGAGTGGAAGGAAAGGAGGAAGGCGTGTTTGGAAGCAGAGAGAGAAGAAGAAAAGCAAGAGTCTGGAACTGAGAGTAGGAACATTGAATGGTGGGGCGATTACCGGAAAAGTGAGAGAAGGAAGGTGGATAAACTGTGTGTCCGGGAGACTAGGTGGAAAGGTAGCAAGGAGAAGTTTAGAAGCAGGTTTTAAGTTGTACTATCATGGTACTGACGGAAGGAGAAATTGGGTAGGAGTTATCTTGAAGGAAGAGTTTGTAAGGAATTTTCTGGAGGTCAAAAGACACTGATGAGTCTGAAACTGGAAATTAAAGGTGTGATGCTCAAAGTTGTTCATGGCTATGCCCAAAAGGTGTGGTGTAAGTTATTTCTGGAGTGAGTTAAATGAACTGATGCAAAATATCCCCAAAGGTGAGAGAGTGGCAATCAATGCACTCTTCAATGAACATGTTGGTGCAGACTGGTGATGAAAAAGTAATGGGTAGGTTTGGTATCCAGGATAGGAACAAAAACGGACAGATGGTGGTAGACTTTGCAAAATAGAGGGACATGGCTGTCGTGAATACTTTTTTTCCAGAAATGCCAGGAACATCGGGTAACTAATAACAGAGGAGGTAGGAGAACACAGGTAGACTATTTCTTGTACGTACAATGTAATCTTAAGGAGATCAATGACAGCAAAGTACGGCAGACTTCACCTTACGAGCAGAGTTTTCTATAAAATTTTGAATTAAGCAGCAAACCAGCCTGGGTGTACGAACACACAATCAAACAAGCTTGTGAACATTCCTAGTTGTGGCATTGTAGCGTAGCGACAGTCATGCATGGTACTGCACACTGTTTACAGTGTTCATTGTTGTGTTCTCCTGTTATAATGCTTTTTTTCCAGCAAGTTATTCCTCACTATGTGCCTCAAAAAAGTTCAAGAGTGCTAGCGCTAATAGTATTATGAAGTTAAGAATTACAGTTGAGCTGAAGAAGGAAATAATGGCTAAACATGAGAGTGTAACCCTCTGTGTTACAGATCTGGTAAAGCACTACCGCATGGCAAAGATTCAAGATTCAAAGCGTTTATTGTCACATGCACAATGTAGAAATGTGCTTCCCTGTACAGTTAAAATCCTACTTTGCTGTCCACAGTGCATTAGATGTGTTTTGTTAAGAGATAACCATAGTAAACATTATCATACAATACAATAGTAAACATTATTAGAAATATGAACAACGGTGGTGATGCAATAATACATTTATACGTCAAACGTCTGTGCAATCTTGGGGAAAAAAGATGCCTTAAGACGGCTGATGTGGCTAAAGGGGGGACTACATTACTGAAGCAAAGGTCTCAAGTCTTAGAAGAAGTAGAAAAGTAATTGTGAATGATAGAGTTGGCAAGGGTGGAATGTGAGAAGTGCTGGCAAGAAGAGAAAGAACACCTGATATAAGGTAATGATTAAGGTAATCATTAATTCCTTTCTGGGTGAAAAGTTGCAAAAGAGTACAATGTGTTTGGCTGGAGAACGGATCAGTGGGCTTTACACTGATTTCAATGGGAAAAATGATTCGGTTCGCAAGCAGAGTTGCAGAACAAATAAAATCCGTAGGTTCTACTGAAGTGGTTGGTGAAAGTGTAGCCAGACAGCACAGGATGGTGGTTTGTAGGATGACTCCGGTTACAAGGAAGATCAAGAGGACAAAGGCAGAGTAGAGGACAAAGTGGTGGAAGCTGAAAAGACAGGAGTGTTGTATTGTTTTCAGGGAGGAGTTGAGAGAGGCACTGGGTGGTCAGGGAGAGCTTCCAGATGACTCGAAAACTACAGCTAATGTGATCAGGGAAACAGGTAAGAGAATACTTGGTGTGTCGTCTGGAAGGAAAGCAGATCAGGAGACTTGGAAGTGCAATTAGGAGTATATATAAAGAAAGAGGTTATTGAAAAACTGGGACACTGAGGGGAATGAAGAGAACCGACAGGAGTACAGGGAGATGCAGCAGAAGGTATGATAGAGGGAGCAAAGGCCCAAAAAAGGGCATCGGATGATTTCCTTGGTTGGTTGTACTGTAAGGGAGAGAATGATTTATACAGGTTGGCAAAACAGAATGACAGAGATGGGTAGGATGTACAGCAGGTTCAGGTGATTGAGGACAGTGAAGGAAATGCATCGAAGGGTGCCAGACAAGTGCTGGGAAGATGGAAAGAATACTTTGAAGAGCTGATGAATAAGGAAAAGAGAGGGAAGGGTAGAGGAGTTGACTATTGTGGACCACAAGGGAGCAGAGATTAGTACAGGTGAAATGAGGAGGGCATTGAAGAGGATGAACAGTGGAAACACAGTTGATCATAATAATTTACCTGTGGAGGTACGACAGGGTGACGGGTGTTGTGATAGCAGGGAACAGGTCGAGGAAAATCTAGAGAGGTGGAGGTATGCTCTGGAAATGAGAGGAATGAAGGTTAGTCACAGCAAGACAGAATATATGTGTGTGAATGAGAGGAACCCAAGTTGAACCATGAGGCTACGGGGAGTGGCAATAAAGGAGGAGGATTTTAAGCACTTAAGGTCCAGAACAATGGAGAATGTGAAAAAGAGGTATCGAAATAAGTTCAAGCATGTTGGAATGAGCACAAAAAAGTTTCAGGAGTAAGGAGTGACAATAGACTACCAGCCAGAATGAAAGGAAACAAGTAAAAGACAGTTGTGAGACCAGCGATGCTTTATGGTTTGGAGACAATGGCTTTGAAGAAAGGATAGGATGCAGAGCTGGAGGTAGCAGAGAGAGAAAATGTTGAGGTTCTCTTTGGGAGTGACGAGGATGGATAGGATCAGGAATGAGTTGATCAGAGGGACAGCACACGATAGATGTTTTGGGGATAAGGTCAGAGAAGTCAGACTGAGATGGTACGGTCATGTACAGAGGAGGGATAGTGAATATATTGGTAGAATGATGCTTGGGCTGGAACTGCCAGGCAGGAGGTCTAGAGGAAGACCAAAGACAAGATATCATGATGCAGTAAAAGAGGAAATGAAGTTTGTTGGTGTTAGGGAAGAGGATACAAAAATGGGGTTAGATGGAGGAGGTTTATTCACTGTGGCAGCCCCTGAAGGGAGTCGCCGAAAAGAAAAGAAGATGATAACACATCACACTCTCTTATCAACACATGAAAAAACATGTTTTGATGGAGAGATTTGAATTACAGTTAAAAGGTCATTCTTTTTTTACAACATCAAATTATTCTTAATAACACTTGAATCTCAAACAACCCACTTGGCCAATGTCAACTCAATTTTCTGACAGACAAATAAGATTTGTGTACTGCAAAGGAAAAGCAAAAAGGACAGACAGTTAAACAACAGATTGCAGACCCAATATGCAACAGTGAGGTTTTTATTTGACTATTTTTGGACACGTACTTACAATGTATAAGTGAAGGTGTGTGCGTGTGTGTGTGTGTAAACACAGACATCCATCTGATGGTTGCACTCCCCAGCAGGAAGTCATACGAGCTCATTCCTTAAAAATAAGCTTGTCTAAAGCACAGGAAAAAGTCAATAATTTGTGAGCAGTGGGATCATTACTAATTTAATTTCTCTGACAATGCGAATATCCCAGGTTGGGGGAGCTCTCCTGAAAAGGTTTTTTAAGGTTCTGCAGAACAAAAAAATAATCTGGGAAAAGTCAAAAGTATGGCCTCAGGTTAAAACTCCCATATTCTGACTGACATTAAGTTATTGATCCGTTAATGACGACAATGTTCTGTTTCCTGGGCTATCTGGGCTCAGCTGTTCAAAGTTCAGGCATCAGTTGTCACAGAATTCCGTCTTTCCAATTTTCGTCTTTCCATCATGATATGACAAATGTAAGTCGTCTACATCTTTTAACTGTCACTAAGGCTACCACTTCACCAATCAGAGAAAGTTTAGTGGGAGTTTTTAGTGCAATCAAATTTTAGCCTTTCTGCCTGCTGGTCATCTTTCCCAGGTGCTCCCGGGAGATCTTTATGAGGAGAGCTAATGACAACCCTTTAATTTGAATATGGCCAGCTGTTCCCTGGTCAGACTGCACAGATGTTGCTCTCTGCAATCATTACACTTGAAGACACATTTTTCTGATCAACAGCTCAGTTCTCCTGTGTCTCCAGAGGAGGGGAACAAAGTTTACAGATGATAAAATTAAAATATAATTCATTTATTGTATACAATGTGGGAATTATGTGGGCCAATGATTGTCTGATTGCATGGTTTGTGGTATATTCCACGCTGGTCTATAATCTGGTTGGCTGCTATGAAGCCCCATTGACTAGATGAACAGGCCAGACAACCTTAATTATCAATCATGAACTATATGTTATGCTAGTTTGTGTTTGATTACTCTCTGATATTGCAAAGGAGATGGTGCCCATCTCAGTTTTCAGCGATGAGTAATGCAAAAAACACAGAGGATAGGTAAATCAGTCAGATTTGTCACCTTTGGATATTTGTAATTCCCGCCATATCAAGCTACTTCTTGCTTAATGCAATCCATGGGGAAAACTGTTTTTATCAGTGTGTGGGTCAGAAAACCGCCACACCTGAAATTCAATGGTTTGTTTACAGTGAAAAATTGCACCACGCAATGCACTGTTCCTATATCCAGGTCTAATGATTAATTGGTGGTAGAAACACTGTTTTCCATAGGTACAATGCACCGAGCATGCATTTGTTACTCTCATGGCCAAATTTCATGTCTTCAATGTTGTCTTTTGTTAAAAAGAATTGAAGATTTTTGACTTTAGCATGACACGCAGTACCTCACCATTGTTAAATGGCACTCTTAAGACTGGGAAACCGATCAAAATGAAGGAAAGGCAGGGATCATTACTCTGACATTTCCTTTTTTAAAACTCTCGCTAATATTGATCACTTTCCAAAGTTTGTATAGTATCAGTTATGTCGTGAACGTTAATCAGAGTATCTGCAAGAGCTGATTTTTTTCAGGAATTCACAGCAAAACCAGCTGCTTTGTCTGAGTACCATTTTGTTATTGTGTTTCTGACACAGCTTTGCTTGCTGTTATGCCTCTCTCTGTGATCATAGCCTGCATTGATAGTATAGTATCATAAGGTGAAGTGGGAAGACTGGCCGCTGGAAACCCATAATTCCTTACGGCTATAAGGGGCTGTGGGAGTCTCCCCATGGTTGGGGGTTTGAGAACTCTGTCATGTAAATAGTTGTACAATGTTGTTGATCTTGTGTTACATTAACCTGCATCATTAGTTGACCTGCATCAATGGGAGGATGCACCCTTCATGTAACTGGTGGGTTGGGAAATACGCGCCTCAGGTTTTTCCCAATTCATCAGCTGAATTAAAGCCGCTAATCTGTAGATCATTGTCCTTCGGGGCGACTCATCCAAGAATCCATCTGTCAGTTTATGATACCCTGGCTCATCACAGTACAGAGTATATCTTACTGAAGAACTAAAAAACACTCATCTTCATTATATTTAACATGCAGTGAAGACATAGGTATAGACTCCAGGAGGGTCTACATTTAAAACACCAAGGGCAAGTTTATGTTGGGAAATGCAGGGTTTTCGTGTCATCTTTCAGAGAGCTGGAATGGAGATGAACTGCGAACAACAACACAATCAGAAAGATGTGTTACAGTGAGTGACGATGGTGCATGTGACCCTCCACAGGAGGCCAGAGAGAAGACAGAAGTCCTTCATCAAAGATTTTGCTACATTGATAATGACAGCACAATGATTTGCTGCTCAGTGCCATGAGTATTTTGAATTCAATATTGAAATTTTCTTAATGCTTCCCACAGAGATTTCAATAGTGATATTACATAATAATGTGGCTTATTTGAATATCCAACATTTGAAACCAATCTGGAATTTACTTTTTTATTATTTGTTAAAAATTTCACGATAAAACTTTGAGAACTTTGACACTTTAAACGTAAGCAAGTAAATAAATAGACCAACCCCAAGAGTTGTCCAGTTAAACTTTTCTAATTCTTGTAACTTCCGAGCTTATAAAAGCCTGGTAGCAGTATATGGATGTAAATGCAAAAAATCTAATTAAGTGATGGACAAAGCCGAAATCCGGGTTTACAGTGATACACATTTTTTTGTTTTGTTTATTAAATCATGTTCAAATATCAGAATTCTAATCTTCATAACATTTTTAAGGTAGTTTAAGTTACTCAACTTAAATTGGCCGATGAAATCCCTGCGTGAGTCTGTAACAACAGCAAAACCTTAAACTCATTTTTTGAATTATTGTGCTTTCTTGATTCTTTCATTTGTGATTTCTGTGTACGTCTTATATGAATACAAGTAATGCTCTCATGTTATTCCGTTTATTGTGCCAGCAATGAGAAAAGTTGCACATTTCTTTTTGCTGTGACCAAGCAATAATAAACAGAGATAGATTATTTTCTTCAATTACTTCTTCAAATACATATTATTTACAGATAAATTATCTTTCTTAATTAGGATGACTCCATGTCTTTTTTTTCATAACAGATGATTAAAACAGTTTAAAATAAGCAAAGACATGTAATCACTGGAGCTGTAAACTGTGCCTCTTCATCTTTGTCAGATTCTTAACACCATAGTGGTAGTCCAAAAGAACAAGAGATTCAGTTCTTTACATCAGTTTTAGCCAGGGCAGAAAAAAGAAAAAAAATTGCTTGGGGCCTGAAGTCTGCCCCTCAACTTACCTGGCAAATTTAATCAATCTGAGTTGCACCCTTGAGAGACTCATTTCAGGAGTACAGTTAAGACAGTGCCATGAACACACTCGAAAAACTAATGATTCACAGACATTACACACATGTAGTGCAAGCAGACACAGACAACATAAATTTCTCCTGTGGTTTGCTGTATTAATATTTTGCACAGAAAAAGCAAAGAAAAAGTAATTGTGTTAACAACATTCTAACAGACAGGAAATAAGCTTGAACCAATGTCAGAGAATCAGCCCGTCACAGAAGGCATCAGTAGGAGGGAAATTTGGCTGTATGAGACTTCACCTGTGTAGACATATATTATACCTTCATTAACTCACGTGTTAATTAAAACTGTGGGTTTAAATATTGAAACAAAGTCCACCCATCAGTCCATCCATCGTCTGCCGCTTGTCCTGCACTATGGGTCTCGAGTGGTATCAGGCGAGAGGCAGGGTACTCCCTGGACGGGTCGCCAGTTAATCGCAGGGAAACATTTACAGACAAACAACCATTCACTCACTGACTCATTTGAGGTAGTTTTCCCAATATTTTCAAATTAACCTGCTGCATGTTTGTGGACTGTGGGAAGAAACCAGAGTACCCAGAGGAAACCCACGCAGACTTGGGGAGAATATTCAAACTCCACACAGAATTGTCCCTTGGTCGGAATAGAACCAGGGTCCTTCTTAATGTGAGGCACTGCGCCACCATGCCACCCTTGAAGCAAAGTCAATTTAAAAATATTCAAACATACTGGAATGGAAAACAGATCCCAACAGTTCGTCCTACATTTTGGTTTTGCTATGCTGAAGAATTTCCATCCATTCGTGCCTTCACTCATGATCACTCCCAATCATAATTGCGAATGCAACACTGGTTTACAAACACCAGGGACGTATAGACTATTGTATGGGATGGCAAATCATTCATCCTGGCCAAATTTTGGTTGCATATCATTTGAATTTGATGCCACTACATCACGATGAGAACTGATTGCGCGAAACACTCTTGGAAGTTCATAAAAAGACCTAAGATTTCTTGATTCACAAAATTCAAGAATAATTAGTTGCAAGTGATGATAATAAGGACTACCTGATATCCACAAAACTGGGATGTGTGGCTGATGAGGGAATTTTAATTTTATGTTAATTATCTCTCTAAATGTAAGTTTCCAAACTACATTACCACGCAGGAGGGAGAAACAGCTACCAAACTAGTTTTAAACTGATGCAATAATTTGTTTACAGATATGACATTCATTCATTATCTACCGCTTATCCTCCACTTAGGGTTGAGGGAGATGCTGGAGCCTGTCTGAGCTGTCATTCGGCAAGAGGCGGGGTACGCTGGCCAGTCGATCGCAAGGCCACATATAGAGACAGACCCATGTGTGTATTCACATACACACTAGGGAACATACAAACTCCAAACAGAAAGGCTCCCTGTTGGAATCAAACCAGGGTCCCTCATGCTGTGAGGGAGAAGCAAAATCTGCCGCGCCACCATTCCGCCCACACAGGTATAACAGTTTCCATAATATAAGACTGTGTAATAATTTAAGTTCCCTATTGCCATCAAAGATTAACTGGGAAGCGAACATCGTCCTATTTCAAAAACCTTTGTGTTGGCCTTTATTATTGCTTTTGTTCAATTCCTTTGACTGTACTCTCCCACTTACAAATCGCTTGTAACTGGCTTTTATACAGACACACAGCATTTTCTAGATTCATTTAAATGTACATGTTGTAACACAATGAAATGCCACAGCAAATCTTGAACAGCCATTAGCATGGTAACAGAGATGTTTGTGCCTAATTTGCATGGATGATAATGTCCCTTTTAATATGTGCAAGCAGTGTCATGAATTTCTACTTTACACTGTCGTCATATTTCTAGGGAGAAGGTGGGTCTTATTAAAACCTAATTTTGTGCACTTTTCTCCAATGACCAGGCATTTAATGACACAGGGATGCATGGACCCTGATGAGCATGAGCCTTCAAGAGTCTGCAATGAAGATTTAATTCTCAAGGATCTTTCGAGACACCAATATACAGTTTTTCCAGAGAAAAAACTGCAAATTTCACCAACTCTTCTTGTATGAAAGGTTTGTTGATCTTATTATGATTGCTAGTACACAGAGGCTGTTCACAACATGTAAAATCAAAAATAATGATAATAATTATATAATTATCTTGGAAAATAACTCCCAAAATAGGTACACATTCATACAATAAAGAGATATTCATGCAGAAGCCAGAACAAACAATCATTCTTATCAGTCCTGAATATTTCATCCTCAAATATCTGTATCACCTCTTACTTCTACTTTATTGATTAAATTTGGACAGCCGTGAGGAAAAATCTTCAACCGTTCTTTAGGTAAGAGGTTTTGTTTGTTTTTTTAAAAGCAAAGTGAATTTACCACTGTCCTTTCCAATGTGCTTACTGTGTATGAATATTTAATAAATATTATCATGTTGCAGCAGACCAAAAAAATACTGTGATTGCATCCTGAGATGCTTTCCAGCACATAAGTCATCAGATGCTGTGTACCTTGTGTATTTGAATATGCACAATATACAGCAATTTCATGGAAACCAAGATCACTGTTTTGACCACAACTAATTTAGAGTACACACAAAATTAGTGGTTGACATTAAAAGGTATTAACAACTAATGCATGGAGCTCCCAGGCATTATTTTTACCATGACTGCAGTTCCATACACCGGGGCAGACAGATTCGCCTAGACATTAGGCTGTGGGAAGGTTCTACATTTCTTCCCCTCAATAGGCACAAATAAGTCTAATGTCCTATCAGTGTGAAATACCATACTGTACCTATGTCAAAACTCACTTACCGAATTTCAACAAGCATTAGAGGCAGGAGAGGAACTACGATATTCTGATAAAAAAATAAATAAAATCAGGAACGCTGGGTGTGGTAGAATTTGACTTATGTAATTAAACAAGAAAATGTAGAAAGGGCTGGATATGACTCTGAATTCTTGGATGTTGATAGCTACATAATTGATTTATTGAAGCGGAAACACCACAACCCAGTCAGTAAAACGCTTTGACCTGCCTCCTCACGCAAGATAGAAAGAAAGATTAAGACTGAAAGTTATAAATAATTTGTGGATGACTGAGTGATCCTTTGTTGTTGATTTAATGTTGTCAAGAGCAAAGGATTCATTTAGCACCCCAAGAATAACAAACATTCTCTGTAAAGGCTGATGCCATTATCCCACACTGGCTAACTTTGGGTGAGAGGGGAAAGAACGATACAGTGGACGGGGAGGAATTATGTTCAATCATCTGAAAGTGACTGACAACAGGTGGATTGCCATTACCATAGATGTATGCAACAAGCCCGGCATTACTGGAAAAACAGAAGCTCAACTACATCGCAAACAGTAAAGTTGATATTTGCTTTCTGTCTTGAAACAAGACTGACTATTCCCTGGGCTGCGTCACTTTGCGAGGAGATGTTTCTGAACTCTGACAATAAGTGTCTTTCTTTGCATAGTTTAAAGGGTAAAAACTACCGTAAGATTCATTCATATACATTTTGGTTCAAGGACACTTATCATTTGAATAGATATTCTTGCCACCAGGAGTAATCAAAAATGCTGTTACTTATCTCATTAGTGAATATGTAGTTTTAAAATTTAGATAAATGGAAGCCGCTTTTTTCAAGGACTTGGCCTTTTGTCCCTTGTCACATCAACTGTCTCTTCCGATAGATGCAATTTGCATATCCAATTTGCAACTGGTCAAAAAAGGATCATGCAAACTTGAAAGAAAATATCAAATGGTCTCTCTACCATGCTTACCTTAGCTATTGTATATCTGGCTAAAATGTAAACACATTATTACTATACCATTACACTGTGTGGGATGTTTTCTAAAGCACTTACCTGAACTGTTCCTTGCAGTGACTAACATGTTAACCATCTGCTGAGATGAGGATGAACTTTGGGTCAAATTGATTGAGTTGGAGTCAGATTGTATTCCACAGAGAAGCATGTTGAGGCTGTCAATCATGTTTGACTGGAAATCCAAGGAGCCTGCAGCCTTAAAACTCATGGAATTTAGCAGCCTGGTTATCTGAACAAGAGCAGAATAGTTGAGTCATTTAAACAAAACTTGGTGCTATTGAAAAATAAAGCCCAAAGAATAATGTATGAAAGTAGATTTTAGTCTTGATTACTGTAGTACAAACCTCCTGGATCACTGGCAAGGCACCTGTAGTGGTTTCCCCCACAAGGGTTGCTACATCCAGATTTGACATTTGCTAAGGAAAGATGTGGTAGTCAATTAAGTTTCCATGTCAATTGTGTTGATCATGTTTATTTAAAATATACAACTCTAATAATATATGTTATGGAGCCTTTTACTGAATTATAGTGGTAATTTCCAGATTCATTCATCCTCAGAAATTAGATTTCAGAACATCCAACCATGCCGATCCCTACATTAGCTGAAAAGACCTGTTCAGAACGACACCAACTAGAGATGAGATGAAATAAACATTTGTTGTTTTTGAATTTCTATCTGCAAGTTGTAGCCATCTTTGCAATTCAATGAAAAAAAAAATTAAAATGTCTGGTACATTTGCATTCAGACAGTACACAGACCAATCTATTAGAAGAACTAAAGTGCATGGCATTTTTACCATTGTCAGTTTCACGCATTTTAAAACAGCTGAAACTGCATCAGAACACTTGTATTTGACCAAATGAACTTTAAAAATCCTGGATATAAAGTCAGAATAAAGAATATTTGAAGCCAAGTGGAGGTAAAAACACACAAATGCCTACTGACAAAACACATTTTTTGCTCGAAACTGAATTGGCACATTTGAGGTTATGAATACATTTGATAAAATTAAGTAAGAAAAAAAATGAAGAAATTGTGAAAAATGACAATTGCAAACAAGAACAGCTGCAGCCATATAAATATTCTTTGCTGATACCAGTATTCAAAAAATGTATTAAAAAAAGATTATCAAAGATGTGTTCAAAGTTTAAATGTTTTACATTCTTCCGTCGAAGTGTTTATAAATCATGAAACCCATCATAAAATTGCATCAATCACCCCTGAACTTTCTGTAGAACAGATTACATTTTCCACCATTTATGACCCACTTTGACACGGCTTTTCCATTTGTATGATAGAAGCTTGTATTCCCATCCGCATGACTTTCCATCCATTAGTGCTTTCACTCATAATGTAAATAGCACTATTACAGATTACAGATTATCTGAAAGTAACGGGTCACCACAAAATCAGAAAATAATCTCTGGTATGTATCATTGTGCTGCTGTGCTCAAATCGTCATCGCCAGACTAGTTTGGTGTAAAAATAAATAGATAAGTCCTTCGCTTAAATCTTTAAAATGCTGTCAAATTATAGGAAGGTGGATGGAGTCATCAGAATGGCTGCTGATGCTGATGCTACAGTTAGTAATCGCCACTGTGTTCAACTGGCGACCAGGGGGTGTATCCAACCCCCGCCCAATGACACCTATGACAGGCTTAAGCCTCGTGCAAGCCTGAGTGCAGGATAAGCAGCATAGATAATAAATGAATGAATGAATGACTTAGTAGTTGCCATCTGAGAAAATTTAGCCTTGATACTTCCTCACAACAGGAAGGAGGAGATGAACTTGAGATTAATATTATGTATTGCATTTTCAACTTTTGATGGATGCTGTTTCCTTACTGTTTCCTTTACAACTTTGTGGTAAAAAAAATGTTTCATGAATGAACATCAATGAAGAAAATGTTGGAATGCAGCCAATGTCTGAATCACCTGCTGCCACTCAGTACTTCAGTGATAAACTGACTTCTTTCCTTGTCCTTTCCTTTATGTTGTTATTGTTATCACAATCATTCAGTGACATCAGGCATTAACCGTGAAGGCTTGATGTTCTTTTCCAGCCATTTGCTTGAGGCACTGAAGAGCTTTTTCACCATATCTTGTCTGGGCTATTTTTTCCTGTGTCTGAAAATGCCTGTGGGCTTAAATTGTTCAAATAATCTCTCCAACAAACTTCCTGCCTTATTACTTATTTATTGGATTTGCTGTCCCATATATTTTCCCTCAAAGATAAACTCAAAGAAAAGTGCAGGCTTTTATAATCTCAAAGGAAACTCAAGATTTAAAAGGCTTCACAAAAACATTGGTTCTAATAAATATTGCTTATGTGTTTGTATGTCTTCTCGTAAAATCATTGAAAAACAAATGTGCTCAAAACGATGACAGTCTTGAAACCCCATACAATTGGATGAAACTACATCTCACTCAAAAGTAAAAACAAATTGGAAAAATAGAAATAATGATTTAGTTGATGCATTAGATGTACCAATAAATTTAACGTCTAGTGCCTTCACAAGTTTTATCTATTCTTAATTGTTCTATTCATCTCTTCCATCACCACATCAGGCAAGCAAAACATTACTACTGGTCAGTAGTTTGCAAAGAATTTTTTTTTTTTTTTATTGCTGTTTGTTTGTATATTTTAATTTCATATAATTTATGTCAGGTCACTTAAGAACTATCTAATGGTCATAATGGTGCTCTTTAAATTTTTTTAAATTTATACATAAAAACTGATTTCTCTGTAGCAATGTGTATTGTTCTTGTATTAATTACCCTAATACCCAACCCCCATTAAAAAAGAACAATAACAAAATACATAGATGTCAAATATTGATGACTGGACACTTTTTTTTTTCCTTTGAAGCTGTTTCATCTCTCATCAGAGAGACATGCTTCTTCAGCTCTACAAGAATGTTGGGAGTTCCTGGTATATAACTGTTGGGATTGGGTTAAGCAATATTTTGTTTTTGTTGAAAATCCTTCTGAGTTTTACCAGCATGGTGGGGTGTTGCAATGTCCTTGCATTTGTGTCCATCTTCTTCATGTTCTGTGTGCTTTCTTCAGCTGGTTTCTGTTTTTGCAAAGTAACAATAAAGGTATCCAGAGGATTTTAGGGCTTTCTGTACATATTGGACTTATTAGACTCCTACCGACACAGTATTCATTTACATAGCAATCTCATCCAACCAAGTTTCTACAAAACAACCAAAAGATTAACGAAATGAACCATTCCAACTTGAACAACTTAGCAGATACTCCAAAATAATTTCTCATCATCAGCTCTGTCAATCGGTTAGATGAGCTTTTTGACTTAAAATGGCACCAAACATGTTATACCTCACATTAGCAGAACAGAATCAGGCTGGGATTTAACAGCATCCCCGTTGAAGAAATTTATCGGCTTTAAATGACACAGCTATTCATATTTTTCCAAACCACTTTAATGCTAAATTAGTAACAGACAATCACTGTAAATATAAACGTATCCGGTCAAATATAGTATAAATAAAATATAGTATATATATATATAACTAAACTATATATCACTGTCCAGTTCCTGCTTTGCGAACTGAAATTTCCCCATTGTGGGACGATTAAGGGCACAATAAATATTTTGCAACCAAGAGTGTTAAAGAGACTTATTTTCTATTAGCTCAGATCTGGAGTCTAGAGACATTCTCCAGTCATCAGTAAATGTCAGCATGAACAGATAAGCACCATTGTCATATGTATAAACAAATGTTTCATGCCATTTCTATGATCCTGACCACCTCCAAAATATCAGCATTTTGAAAAAATGAACTTTTTTTTTCTAATGTTGCTGCTGCAACACACGAATTTCCCCTATGGGGGTCAAAATAGTATTATCTTATCTCATCTCATCTCATCTTATTATAAGAAAACTCAGAGCATATGGTTTCAGGCTGAGCTTTATTGATTTTGTTTAAGAAATCATAACTCCTATCAAAAATATTTTTTCGAACTAAATCTTGAAAAAGAGCACCGAGCTGCTGTGTCTCAATCCTTGGTACAATTTCTTTGAATATTACTGACAGGACTGTGTGACCCAAAGATTATATAACATAGCAGAAAGAAGAGGGAACAGAAGGCCGTTGACCAGGCAGAATTGCGACTGCAACACTGAGAGCTTCTGGGATCTGTGGCAACTGGCTGTGCAGGACTAGGAACCATTCTGACAACCCACTATAATAAACTTGAGCAAGTAAAGGCGAGACATGGTCCAATACAAAGTGAAGGCTGGGGTCAAGGAGCAGCATGCAAGCCAGATGATGGGATTGAGACAACAGGCTAGATGGGAAGAAGCCATGGATAGGAAGATCTCATGGCCTGAGTTATGGAGGGCAGAATCTTACCATATCAGATTACTTACTCCGTCTGTCTATGATGTCTTGCCAAACCTAGCAAAAAATTTTCTGTAAGGGCAAGGTCATACTTCAGCATGTCCCTTGTGCCGAAGATGAGGAACTCTGGAGCACACCATCAGAAGCTTTCTTAAAGCACTTGGAGATGGTCACTATTGTTGGTGCCATGACCAGATGCTGAGGGCGGTTGCTGAGTCCATCAATGCTGCCATCTACCAGAACAAGCGCTTGCAACCAGCAAGGCGTGGAATCTCATTCCTTCGACCTGGAGAACCAATACGCTCCCAACCAAAAGCCCAAGCAGGCCTCCTGGAAAAAGCAAAAGACTGGCAGCTAAGGTTGGGAAAAAAACTTTGTTTCTCCAAAAACATCATGGAAACCAGCTTTAGACCAGACATTGTCCTGCTCTCAGAGTCATCCAAGCAGGTAATTTATTGAAGCTGACACTACCCTGGGAGGAGAGGATGGTGGAAGCTAGTGAGAGGAAGAGGGACAAATATGAAGAGTTGGTGGAAGAGTACCGCAAACGGGGGCAGACGCAGAAGGATGCCTAGGATGCCTCCTAGGCATCACCAGAGAAAGCAAGAAAAGAGCCATCAGTGCAGTTTCTGAGGCTTCAGAGAGGGCTTATTTGGACAAGCAGTGCAAGACGACTTCTTGGACACAGGCTGGGAACTAATCACTCCCATTCGGGTTGCCAAAACCCCCCATGACCCTAGGTACTATCACTGATGATGTTTCCAAGAAACTGCATCATAAGATGTATGTAAAAACTGAACGATGCATAGTACAGACGACTACAGACAAGCACCTATTTTTTAGACTTCCATTACAGTTGCCCCTGCAGTAGTAGGAGTTCAATTTCTGTGCCGACTACGTAAATTACCATGGCATTTAGAAAGAACAATTCCTCAGTTCCCCTTACGAAAAATGGAGTTCAGTCAGTTTAACTCAGAGTTCATAGCTAGGGTAACCACACCTGTGAAAACATGTTCCTGGCATCCACATTTTGAAGGAAAACTCTCTGGGCATCAAACAGCTGCTGTGGTGTGAGAGAGCAGCTGACTTTTTGAAAAGCCTCTTCCTCAGTCTTGCTGCTAAACTGGATGATATCTCCCAGATCTTTCCCTTTGCACAGGATGCTGCTCATTTCGTCTGGACTCGGGATGCCCATCATCTGAGGAATGTACATCAATATTTATAACAGCTGACACATGACAATTAACTATGGTTGTCTGTTTTAGTTTATCTTGCAAACAGATGTGGAAGAGTCACAATTCACAATCAGTTATTTGACATTCAACTAGACCGACTAAGTCCACCATACCATCTAAATGCCTGAGCAAGAGGGATCATTTAGTGTACTCATTATATTAATATTGTAGTATTCTTGTTATTTTCAGGGAAACATGAGTAGGTCATCTGATGTCATCTGATAGTGAATAGTACTTACTGGAGTGGCATGGATGTCAGCATTCATCACGCTTTGGACCACCGGTTCTGGCAAGAACAGATTCTCTCTCAGATGCTTGGAGAAAGTTTCATTGTCCCTTAGAATACTTCGAAGGACAACAGGTTGACCTTCAACATACAGAATTTTTGAGTCAAGCAGTTCCAATCACTCTACATTGGAAATAACAGTTGTCATGTAACTTTCATAAGCAGTCCAAGGTGAGACATCTGTAAATTTTCATTTTTCATTTTGGTTTTTGTTTTCTTTTGACACTATAATGCAGCCATTACTTTTCCATTTGTGTTTGATTTGTATACAACACAGACAGCCAGCAATAATAAAAATAGAGCTATATGTTGGATAAAAAAACAAGTAGCTAAATAAATGTTCTAAAGTTGGGGTAGCAGTTGTCAAGAGTTAATTTGTGAATATTTTGTATTAACATATAGTCTAATTTACTCTAAAAAACAATCAAATAATACTTTTGTGATATAGTGAATTAATTAAAGTCTGTTTCAGTATCACGTTAAGAATGGTGTCACAATTAATTCCCTTAACTAGTTACTGGCAAGGTTAAACAATAGAACTGAATGGCTATCATAAAGGATGTGCATTCTTTCACTACCAAATCATTAACTGGCCATTTTTCTCTGATGACCTGCTCACGGGGACATCTTGCTTAAAATTACTTGCTTCAAAATCAATAGACTGTCATTCAGTCCTTTCTTTTTAAAAACAATGGTTTTGCTCAAAAAGACCATCCTATTCACAGAAAGGCTCATGCTGTGTTTATTCAACATCTGTTTTCTGTTCTGCGCTGTTGTTGAGATGATGGAAAAGATACATTATTTAATTAGATTATGCATTTTGCTGGTGCAATGCATCCAAATCAGTCAATTATCCTGATGAGAAGAGGAAATGACATAAGCTATGTCTGTGGAGGGTGGGCAAGGTCAGATTATAGGTAACTACAACATGCCCTGGGCTCTCCCTAAACACGATTGCCTTTCTGATTGAAGTGACCACCTGAGTCTTTTAATCAACCCTTGGCAAAAACAAAAAATGACATAACAATAACCTTTGCCATTCCTTTTTTTTTTCCTGATAGCACTCCTTCCTACATTCTTGTTAAAGACATTTCGCAGTTTCTCCTCAGACAGTGAATCCCATTAATTATGCTCAGGCTTAGATCTTTGATGGATTTAATCTTGTATATTACAAGCCAGTGACCCCAAAATGCAAATGGCCTATGAGCCATTTGTTGAACAGCAGGCCCCCCCTCCTCTTCTATGCCTTTTTGCAAATTAGGTGCTGTATGAAAATCTGAATATCATCATGGCAAATGAGCCTAATGCAAAACAGCAACTTATCAAGACAAACGATCTGTCAGTCTACATGGAAAATTGCATCATAAATAATCATGCCCCATTGTTTTTGAGGGATAAAGGAGAATAACAAATCCTCCAACTTGTCATCCACATGATGGGGATACTTTCCTTGATGGAAAGTACTTAACAAAGACATAGCAGAATGACTGTTGCTGAGGCAGACTATTTACTATACCAATTATTTGCTTGAACCATTACTCATTGGCAACGAAACTTTTATAGAAAGAAAGATCAATCTTTGCTTTGACCTTGTTGCTCTCTTACAATTTCTTTCTTAGTACCCATAAATAAACCAGTGATAAGATGAAGGTCAAATAAGTGGCATGAAGGTGCACCTTTCATGCCGCTCAGTTTCTGTAGTGTAAATCAAGTACTCTTACCATTATCAGGGCTGAACTGTGATAGAACTGAAGACCACTGGTCAATGTAATCTGCCAGTAATTGGACCTTGTGGAGAGCAGATCTGTCTACCAGGAGATGCTGTAGCTCAATCAACATCCCAGAAATTCTTTTTTTATCAAGGTGACAAAAAGTTAATGTAATTATTAGTAAATTTGTACATTTATTTTTATTACCTGAAAAAAACAGTTAAAAGCAATACAAAACATTCATTTATATCAAATCATATCAAAGTTTAAAAGTCTAAGAAATAGTTCACCCAAAAATAAAAAAAATCTGCCATTATTTAACCCCCTGCAAATACAGGTCACAAGTGATCTATCCTTTTTTTGTTTGTTTTTTGTTTAATTCATTAAAAATGCAGCAGGAAAATAGGTTTGTAGTTTTCTCTCAAACAACTGTAGCATCAATTTAAGGACATGACATGTTTCCATACAGCTCAACTGGCACAACCAAAGCTATTTCCTGGTTATTTATAACATGTTTCCACTTCTTAGCTGAAGCTCACTTCACAGGGAAAGCAGTTTATCAATGGTTTTCATACATACATTGAGTTATTGAAGTTGTTGACAAGGCCTGGTGTCTCCCCAGGTGTTGGATAGCTCAAGCAGGGGTTGTCAATGTTGCACATCATACCTTGAAGCCATGGTAGTACACCAGCCGATGGCAAAGCTTTGTTAGGGTAGTGGCCTTCAGAAAAATAAAACCGAGAAAAGTATTTAATATGTCAGAGAAAAAAGGCACCGTTGTGAATGACTACATCAACCTGGATCTCAAGTTCTGTGATAGTAAATTAATTTCACTTCTGCTGTCTTACTTACATTGTCCTTTGAATATTGGCTTGTTTGTGGACCGCACCCACATGAGAATAAAAAAGAGGAAAAGGGGCCAAAGTACCTCAATAACAAGCCGCACCTGCAAAAATGTTAGAGAGGTCATCATTAGCTAATGTCATGTTATGCATGTATGTTTTCAGTGGTTCAATCTGCAGTGCAAAGTTTATACCAACATGTCAGGTCAAGATGGGGTGTGATTGGGTAAAAGGATTAAATTTTATTTGGCTCAAGAACGGCCAATACTTGGATATTGATGGAAAGCATGAGATGGGTGGCAGTTAATGTTGCACTGATGTTACCTTTGTCACACAAAATATACATTTTGAACCGAATAAATGTCACACTGAAGCTGTAGATTGCAGGTGTACTAAAGATTTGTTGAGATTTAAAAAAAGGAATCAGTCACAGCTCTAAATGTGTATTTGTGAGCAAGTGCCTGTGTTTGTGTATGTGTTTGTCAGTGTGTCCACTTGTTTTTACAACAGAGTACTACGTCATAGTCCATATGTTTTGCTGTTGGTCTTGCTATTACTGTAAGCACTTACTGGATGGAGAGAACAACCTCAGATTGTGACTCCCCAAGCCAAAGCTATCACACACTGCTTATCTTCTATTTGCCAACCTCAATCCTCTTTCGCAGCAAGAGTACAAACCACTTCCTTTCTGTAATACACCCACTTTAAAACCTGCTTGGAGGTATACCATCCCGTGTGACACACTATGCTTTTATTTTAACCTCAGGAAATGGGTGAAGAGAGGAACCAACAAAGTACAAATAGATGACCTCAAGGACCTGAAGGCTTTTTGTTCACAGGCGAGGGCTCTCATGTTTTTCTCTTCAGTTGGCCTTATTATAGACACAAGATACCAAAATCTGAGGTGTTGGCTGAGTTTTATTAATACACATATGCAGGTACATCTGAAACATGTTGGGTGAATATAAGTTCAAGCCTCCTCATTTTCCAAGACATAGCAGATTCTTTTTACAACAACTTTTAAAAGGGGGTGCGTTGCAGTTTTTCTTTTTTCAAACTCATAAGTATAGGCATACACTTCAATAGGCTCAAGGCTTACTTAAATCTGCAACAACATATTTCACATTTTAGGGAGTGCACTCCTGAAGTACTTTTTTTTTCCTTTTTTCCGATTGGGAATAATACACAACCATGTATGCCACTCAACTAAAATAAATAATTCAGTAAATAAATTGTCACAGTTACTGTACTAATCCCTTCAAGAATCTTCATCTTTTACATTATCCACCTTATTTTATGATGCCATCAGCAACCAACGCCTCGCTGTTGACATGGTGTGCATGGACACTAAGTTCACAATCCTTGAGCTGTGTGAAAGAGTAATCCTTAAAGCATTCTCAAGTCAACAAAGCCATATATTGTCCTGTGTGATATCTGATGACCCAAACTGCCAAAGCACATAGAGTCTCTCGAACAGCTGGTTTTCTACTCAATGTCCTAGTTATGATTGATCAATGATGACACATACAGCAAGTGTAGCTCCTGTCACGATAATGATTTAGACAAGTCGGCTAGGAAATGAGATGGCAGAGAGAAATCCATGATGGGGATGTACTGCTTCAACATGTGACAACTTTGAATGTAGGGCCTTGGCCAACAAAACTCCTCACTCCAGCATGAATATTTCCACACTTTACACTTATGTCTACGGCAGAGGTCTTCAACAGGAGGTCTGCAGAGGAACTGTTGGGGAGTCGTGGTCGATTTGACAACTTTTATGAACCTATTATTTGTACCGGCCCCCCCATTTTTTTCACAAAATTAAATGTCTTTAGAATAGAAATGAACATGAATCCAACCTGTTGTAGCGAATAGATAAAAGGAAGTATGAAAGAACTAGGTATTTTTATACATGGCACTAGGCCCAGTTTAATATGAAAAATTATTTGTATACAATATGCATTTTAGGGGTTCTTCTCTTTGTCTCTTATCAGCAGACTGAGAGATTTGATCATAATCCATCCTCAAAAGCTTTTTCACTCTTTATTCCCGGATGTAAACAGGGCCATGAGAGGGCTAACCTTGAAGCAGACAAAGCCTCAAGCACCACCCGTTATGTCTGGTACCTATCATAAAATGGTTCAGACCATCGGGGTGAACCACTGTTTCATCAACAAATAAATTCATCGATCATTACCTTTGCATTGCCTGGACAAGGGAGTCCGGGATGGAGCCAACTTCCCATTCCGAATAACATTTTAACTCCACCAATTGGAATAAAGATTGGGGCTAAATACATTTAATTACGTTAGGTAAACAGGCATGGAGAGAATCATTGAAATGCTGATTGCTGTCAATGAATTGCAGATGAGAAAATGACAGAAAGCCTTATTGTATACACTTCTTTAAAAAAAATATATTGAATTTCAAATTTAGTAATTTAATGCCTTCTGCATGTCAGAGAGTATGCAGTTCTGCTGAGGGGGTGAATTATCATAATGTATTCCAAAAAAAAGGAATTGATTGAGAGGGAGCACAGATCATGGGGACTTTCTCAGTGTCTGCCTCCCCAGGAATTTGCCATCAGACACCAGCGTCTTTGTGAATAGATAATCTCCTCCTATGAAATTATGTGAAATACTGGACCATAAAATCAGTTTCATGCCTGTTATAAAGTCTTAAAATGCTTGGTGAGGGATTCGTATAATTGATCATTAACCTCCCCAAGCCCTCCAGAAGTACCAGTGTCCTTGCTAACTCCCACTGGTTTTGGTCAATGACAATATTTCATGTTGATGTCAACCAAATATTCCAATATCCACACACAGAATGGACACTAGCCTATTCTCAAGAAAAATAAAGGTTGCATGCTTCTTTTTATATAAGGTAAAACCACTGTTGGTCTTTTGCCTGAATGGCAAAGCAAAGAATTAAAAAAAAAGTTTGACTGGTATTAAGTTGTTAAAACACAAACACACTATGTTATTTCAAGAAAGTATGAACTTTGATGACAGCTGACTGCTATGCCAGGCAAGGGAGAGAGAGAAAAAAGAAAATAAAGTGGATGGATGCAACTTCTATTATCACTGCAAGGGAGGATATTAATCAAAGATGACACTACAACTCTTTGTAACTGCTATGTCTGCAAAACATATGACTCATAGGCCAATTAAAATTTGATTTGACCCTTGGAATGCACTAACTCTGACACACCGTGTTATCTTCCTGCAGCATCTGACCTCTTCGACAGTGGAGGTGATATCATAGGTAATAATATCTGCAGTATATCATTGCCTGGTGCCATGTGTAAACTACCAGCTGCCTTGAGAATGAGGAAGTAATGACTCAAGGTGAATGAAGTGGTCAGCAAAAAGGTATAATCACTGGGAATCTGACGTCTCAACAGCAATGTTGAGAGTTTAATTGAACAATAAGAAGTTGGAAGTCAAAGCTGCGCAAGTAATGTGAAAAGTGCTAAAAGTTCTTACAGGTGAAAGTAGTAACAATGTTGTTTGACACAAAGAAAAAATTCAGAAGAATACTTTTAAACTTCACTCAGCCTACTAGTGATACTTCTTCACCATTTCATTCCATTCTGAAAGTTTTCCAGAACTTGAGAGTGAAGGAGCAGCAGCACTCTGTCAGATGCTCAGGAGACGCAGACAGAGAAAACAAACCAACATGCTTGTTAAGCTACAGCAGCGGGGATTCTGCACTATGCCCTTGTCAATATATCTCGCAAACGTCCGCTTTCTTTCCAACAAGATGGACGGACTGATGCTACTTAATGGAAAAAAATTGGAATTTTAGCAGATCTGCCGCCCTGTGATTCATTGAGTCCTGGATTAGTGATCACGTCCTGGACAGCACAATTTATCCGCTGGGTTTTCAACTTTCCCGCACAGACCACAAAATGGAGATGATGGGAGCTGGTGGGGGGCAAAATCTATTTTTACATGAACAAAAGTTTGTGCACAGATGTCACAGTGCTGAAGAAATAATGCACACTTGGAGACCATTGTGGTGGACACTGAGGGGTGTGGCCTCTCACCCCATTTATACCACCCCCCGGAGGTATAAATGCCCTCAGGAAGTGCACCGTGTCTGTTATGTTGTAGGTGCTCATGATTAAAGTTAAACTCATCCATGACTCCAAGGTTCCATCATCAATTATTCCTCGCCGAGCACCACATCATACTTATTAATTGCAAGCCATTTTGTTCACCACAGGCGTTCTCCTCCTTTATCCTGTTCAGTGTTTGCATCCCACATAAGGCATGTTAGTGAGACTAACATCTGACAACACCTGGCTCACCAGGTAACTGGCACTGAGCAGGAAGATCCAGACCCCCTGCCCTTTATTCTTGGGGACTTCAACAGAACAAAACCTTAGTTAAGAACTCCCAAAATAAAGAGAGCATGTTCAGTGTCAGACCAGATTTTAAAGGATGCCTATCGCTCTCTCCACCATACAGCCTTGGGGCTCTCCAATCACACATCAAACAGGCCAAGGAGAAGGGATGCAGAAGTGGGGACAGAGTCCTGTGCCACCAGGCCAGAAACTCAATGACAAAGGAAGTTAGCAGCTAACACCGTACACACCATGTCAAACTGAAGAAGGAGTCCTATCAGGTGTTTTTGGCCTGTGGGGCTCCAGAGGCAGCTGACACGTACCGGCAGGCCAAGCGGCATGCGGCTTTGGTGATCGCTGAGGCAAATACTCAGGCATGCGAGGAGTTCGGGGAGGCCATGGAGAACGACTTCCGGTGGACTTCAAGGAGATTATGGTCCACCATCCGGTGTCTCAGGAGGGAAAGCAGTGCTCCATCAACACAATGTACAGTGAGAGCAGGGCGCTGCTGGCCTCAACAAGAGAGGTTGTAGATCGGTGCCAGGGATAGTTCTCAGACCTCCTCAATCCAAATGCTTACCAATGAGGAAGCAGAACTGGGGGTCTCCGGAGAGGGTCCACCTTTTTCCGGGCCTGAAGTTGCTGAAGTAGTCAAAAAACTCTTCAGTAGCGGGGCCCCGGGGATGGATGAGGTCCACCCTGGGTTCCTCAAGGCTCTGGATGCTGTAGGGCTGTCTTGGTTGACAAGCCTCTGCAGCATTGCGTGGTCGTCGGGGACAGTGCCGCTGGACTGGCAGACTGGGGTGGTGATCCCCCTTTTTAAAAAGGGGGATTGGAGGGTGAGCTCCAACTACAGGGGGATCACACTCCTAGGCCTCCCTGGTAAGGTCTATTCAGCAGTGCTGGAGAGGAGGGTCTGCCGTGTCGTTGAACCTCGGATTCAAGAGCAGCAGTGTGGTTTTCGTCCTGGTCATTGAACAGTGGACCAGCTTTCTACCCTCAGCAGGGTCCTCAAGGGGGCATGGGAGATTGCCCAACCAGTCTCCACATGTTTTGTGGATCTGGAGAAGGCATTTGACCATATCCTACATGGACTCCAGTGGGGGTTGCTCCGGGAAAATGGGGTACCGAACCCCGTTATACGGGCTGTTCGGTCCCTGTATGACTGGTGTCGGAGCTTGGTCCGCATCGCCGGTAATAAGTCGGACCCATTTCGGTGAGAGTTGGACTCCGCAAAGGGCTGACCTTTGTCAACGATTCTGTTCATAACCTTTAAGGACAGAATTTCTAGGCGCTGCCAGGGCGTCGAGGGTATCTGGTTTGGTGGCCACAGGATCAAGTTTCTGTGAAGTTTCTGCTATTTGGTGATGTGGTCATCTAAGGTGAGAAGTCCGGCCCCCCGGGAGGAACGGGGAAGACCCAGGGAACGCTGGAGTAACTATGTCTCCAGATTGGCCTGGGAGCGCCTTGGGGTTGCCCCAGGAGAGCTGGACCATGTGGCTTGGGAGAGGGAAGTCTGGACTTCCCTGCTCCAGCTGCTGCCCCCGCGACCCGACGGATAAGTGGAAGAAGATGGATGGATGGATAGATGGATGAATTATTTTTCTCTTTGCATTACCTCACTGACCACTTTATTCACTCGGGATATTACTCAACTTAAGGAATTTCCCCTATGGGGATCAATAAGGTACTATATTATCTTATCTAACTTTCACTCTGTTGTCCAGTTACGGCAATACAAGATGTAACCGTGAAGCGGAACCAAAGTCTATGTATATGAAAACTGGCCATTAAAGCTGATTCTGATATGGGTCTCACACCCAAACTTTAGTCCACAAAGTGCTTGTGCAACTGAGCTGAATAGTACATATAGTAATAGGAAATGATGTCATGTCCTTCTTGGAGTACAACAACTTATGGCAAATAGGAAGTTTTATTAAAAGAGACAGATCGTTAAAAAGAGGAGCATTGGAACAATTAAAAAGCCCTATCAGAAGAAGAAACACTGTGGGAAATTTTATGAGTTTTAAATTTGAGATACATTGGTATGGAGCCCAGATTGTTTCAGTTGTTTCAGAAATGAGTTGATGAAAAGAGCCAGCCTGAGAATTTGTCCTTCAAACTTAGTATTTAACGGACATCACTTACCTTCTCATTCTATTAAGACTTTGTTAGATCCAAAAATACCGTAATGTGACGTAATGTGCACATGAGCTCAATCTTCAAATATTGAAGGTGACACTTTGAAGTGGTCAGTATTAAGGTAAGATTGCACCTGTTCTCACTGGGGGAGTTAAAGGCAGCTTACATCTATGGGAGACAATTTTCGTACTGAATCCCCCTATTACCATTCTCTCCCAACAACGACGTGCCTGCCCTTGATAACACAATTGTGGGACCGCATCCTTATTTTCCTGCCAGTGCTCTCCATTTTTTAGTAGATATAGGTTGATTTGTAAAAGGGGCTGGTGAGCAGAAGTGTACCTTTTGTCTCTTCCGTAGAGTGAAGTTCTTCCAAAGGAGCAGAGTGAACTGCGTCAGGAGACCCATTACAGCTTATCCTGGCAATATCCTGCCAAAGCGTCTCTATGGCAACTGGCCCACTTAATAAACCCTGGAGGGGATAAAAGACAGTTTGGTTTTAATACAGAGAAGCACTGCATCTTGGGGGAGTGCCACTAATCATTCACTTTCTCAGGCCTTGGGGCTTATGGTCCAGCACCTGTTCTAAGAATTATTATCACCCAAACAAGTGAAACCCAAGACGGACCATGTCTCAGCATGTGGAGGTTACACATTTCTGATTTACAATATAAGACCTTTACCAAAGAAACTTTTTTTTTTTGTTTCTTTTTTGGGGGCTCTATCAAGCAGACTGTGAGTTTTGTGAGACTGTGAGTAGCACTGAGAGGTAAAGAAAATGTCATTCAGTCTCATTAATTCCCTCCACGCCAATAATGCTTGTTGCTTTCAGTTGTCCAGCGTGACAGAACTGATAACTACATGGGATTTCTTCATCATAGTTCACATGGACCAAAGACCATCTTAAAGTATTTATTGCCTGTTATTTTACCACTGAACACTGGTGATACAGATAATAAACATATAGCTATACCTTGGCAGTTTTACACTGAGACATCAAGTATGACCTTTATTCAAAGTCCCAAAGATTACAGTTTCTCCTTTTATAGCTTGCGATCATCTCGCTGCTGTGAGACCACAATTCTACTTATAGATCTCAGACATTCAGTTTTATAGCTGCCATTCAGACACAAGCAAGTGATGGGATTGTGAAGTTTGAATTTGACCTGTAAATAAAGGTTGCAGTAATCGTGTGTGTACTCGTCATTGATTTTTTTGTTGGTGTGTTTTGTTTCACATTCACACAATCTTTCATTACAGTTAGGTTTATGTTTGACTACTCTCTATGACAACTGCAGTGTGGAAAACATGTTTTTAGATATATCATTTTTATATCTATTAATCCTTGCAACCCTTTTAATTTCCTAGTTCTGGGATCAATCAAATATATTCCTTTCTATTACGTACGCCTGTGCTTTTTGAATAACAAAATACTACAATATTAAAACAACCAATGGTTGTTATATTTCAGCAAATAGCATAGATAAATGGAATATATATCGCATGACATTATGTTACCTTTAATTAATTGGTCAAAAGATCAATATTAAAAGAACCATAAAAAAAACAGATCCTAAATATAGAACCTAATATGCAGTAAACTAAAAGATACATGTGATCTCACAGGTTCTCATTTTTCATCTGATAATATTCAATTGATTTTTGTATGATGAATGTATCGTCCAATTATTCTCCCGAAAAAAGTCATAAAAGATACAGCTATGAAGGACAGTCAAGATTAGTAACCGCTCTATCTTAAATGCTGCAGAACTCTTCAACTGGTAGTCTGTGGGGACCTAAAACAAGAGCTTGTGGATTAGCTGGGGTAGGTGGGGATGGGCATTTTAGCCCACGGGCAGCCCTGACAAATGTGCCACCTTTTAATGCTCCATTTCCTCTCCAGTTAAAGGTTCCATCTTCCCTCTGTGTGTTTACATTATTTACTGCTACTTCATGGATGTTTTATTTACTGGCGTTATGGCTCTTTGAGGTTAAGGCCTCTTTACTCCCAAATGGACACATAAGTGCTCTGATAGTCTAAAGAGTTTCAAAGGACATCCAACAATCCAGTACTTACCAGTCGTGAAGAAGTGACTGCAAATACCCTTCCAACTGACCGTTTTGTTTTTTGGTAGTATTAATTGATTTGCTGATATCAGTGAATCTTACCATGTTTATGCTTAACATATTACATTAATTCAAGTGTGCAATAGGAAAAGCAGGTCTTTGTTCCATACCACATTGTTTGCTGTCAATGGATCTTTACATGGAGGTTTCATATATGCATAAGCATTCAGTTCCATCACGTGTTGATAATCCAGTATATGCTGCATTACCATGCACAGCTTGCAAGCATTGTCTTTTACACCAGGTTAATGTTCAAAAACAGACAGTTTGGTACCACCTCAACTCATAAATCGTGATGTCTGGTGTGTGTGTGTGTGTGTGGGGGGGGGGCCGGGGTGGGCGAGTCATGTGAAAAAGACCACCTCAAGGACTTTTTTTCACTTCTACATCTAAAGACCAGATAACAGAGTAACAAGAGACAGTAGGATTGGATGTGATTTGCATTGCAACTGGAGTGTTACAAAACAATGAATGTGATTCCCCAGGGAGCAACAATAAAGTGGAGTGTTTTTCAGATTGCTTTAAACTTCTTACATGGAATAACTGAAATAAGTTTGTTTTCAAAGGTTTCTTATTATTCAATAGACTTAGACTCTGGCCAATTCATGCATCAGCTAGCCAAATAAATCCCAAAGTAAGATGAAAGAATCAGTAAGGGGAGGACAAATGAAGGAATGAAAAACATAGAGAATTAATGCTGATAAATGTCTAGCAGTCACGAGAGAGGGAGAGCAAAGGGCATTATTGCAGACCCAGGGATGATGGAAAGAGTAAACCGATATTTATCATAGAGTGCAAGAGCTGAGGACACTGTAGAATGCCAGTGACATTTGTTCCAAGGGAGCTGCTGTAGCCCCCTAAAGTGTCTGATAGTCCAGGAGCTACTTTGTCAAATCTGTCTTCTCTTTGAACCACAGAGCCCTCCGCCAATATCAATGCAGAGAACTTTTTCCAAAATGAGGAAACGCTTAAATGATATATTCCATATTCGAAATTATCCGCCCAGTTATAGTTGTCTATACTGATCATAATTTTTATTTTATTTTCCTCTAAGTCATTTAATTTTAACAGGTTCTACAGAACCTTATTCGATATTTGACCAAAGGGATTATTCAACTGGTTGTAATCGGGTCAATCAACTTGCAGCTGTTAAACAGTGCCTTGAATTGTGGTCCTTCTTAGTGAAACACTTATTTCATGAAAGCAAAGAGAACCTGAGCTGATGTTCCCAGAACCAGATTAAATTGTAATATACTTCGATCAGTGTTGATTTTTGTGAATGGATTCTGACAGTCCTGTTCAAAAATACATTTTGTTTCATGATGATATGTATACACATGTATTACACTTTTTTTTTTTCAAATCATAATTTGGCGTTTTATGCTGAACATTTGTATAATGGCCCCAGTTTGATTCCAGTCAACCCCTGACTGAATGTTTGGCCTCGTCTTTGTCTGCACTTTTTTCCCCACTGTCAAACAAAAGCTGAAATACAATATATATATATATATTTTAATTCATTTATTTATTTATTTTTTGAAAGAAAAAAACAGGCACTATAAAAAGAAGTGAAGTTACAGTTGGACGGCCTTTGTCCACATCAATTTACAAATGAGGAACAGTACACATCAAGTTGGAGCTTTTGGAAACAAATGCCCAGTTTGACATTACAAATGTGACATGTCACAAGGCTTGCTGGTGCAATGAATAACATGTGTTGAGCAGATTACATTTTTTGGTTAGAGGGGGCGAGAGAATGATTGATAGGTAAAATAGTTGTGTGTGCATTCACAGAAGAGGTGGTTGAAGATTAAAACAGACTCTGTTGACTTAATTAAGTCTGGCAACTCGTTTCAACCACCAGGGGAAGACTTTGAACTGCTGCTCCCCTAAACTAGAATACAACTAAACCTGACTGCAAGGAGAGTGTCAGGCGGTTGCCATCCTAATAGCCACTCAGTGACAAATATAATATAGTGTAAGAGCATTAGTGATTAATGAGCACCAACAGGGAGCCACCGAGAGCCATGAAAAGAGGAGAGACACCAAAAGCTGATTGACAATCTGACAAGCAACTGCATTTTGGACTACATTTATATGGTAGAAAAGATAGCCAAAGAGAGAAATAACCACAGCCTTTATAGGAGGGTGGGTGGAATCTTATGGTGGGCCTGGTCTGTCTGATGTTATAGCAGCAACAAGTTTTAGTTTTTATTGTATGTCCTTCAAACCAGATGTCAAAGTAGGATAAAGCTACCTGCTGGCTTTACAGCTCAGAATATAAAACACCAAGCAATCATGGCTATGCTTCTCATTGTGATCCTGCTGCTTCATTAACCGGTTATGGGCTGGACCACATGCATGACAGAAAGCGGAAATGCTGCAAGTGTTTTCCACCAATCAGCGTTCTTCGTTGGCAGAAGAACGGCAATAGGTTGAAGACACTGACGTTACTTCCCCTCCAATCAAATAATTCCAGGCAAAAGTCCTATCCCAAGCTCAGGTCCTTTTCCACAGAAAGTTTGGTTTGAAGGAAAGTTTTTTTTAACTGAATAATATCTGTGGGAATGCACTGGAGCTTTTCAGAATTACGGGTAATTCCCTGGGGAAAGTACCTGCAGTGGAAATGGGGTTAATCATTCATTGTCCACTGAATGAAATGTCCAATTTAACCTTTTGCACATTTTTGGACTATGGGAGGTAACGGAGAAGCAGGATAAATCCCCAAGAAAGGTGAAACATTATAATGGTTATCACTTGAAAGTGCAATTGACACTTTTGATCCAGGCTACTTGGTCAGTAGGATTTTGATCATTGGGTTAAAGTGACACAGAAAAAGAGCTTTTTCAAACTTACTATCTGCTTGGGCTTTCTTTAAAAATGTGGTCAATTCATCCAGGGCGTGGGAAGCATTTGGTTGTGTCTTTATGTGTGACCACAAGCATGACATAGGGTAAAAATGGGTTTGAAAAGATGTTGAGCATGAATGGTTGACCATCAGAGATCACTGAAAAGAATATTTCAAATAACATTGTGTCTGAAAAGGGTGTACACTGTCAGTTATCACTCCTAGCTGGAAGAAATATATTTAAGTTGGAGGACCCTGATAAATATGTATTCTACGACAACACCTTATTAATAAAACACCACAGTATTGGTGAACATCAGACTGCAGTGGCTGATACAGAATATTCTGAATAAACTGTGACATGCAAATTGCAAAACCTGTCTAAAAGTTTCACGTTTAGAAGAGTTTATCTTTTAGCTACCTTTACCTTAAGAAGTAAGAAAGGGGAATGGGGTGTGCAATAATTTCATCATTTGTCAGTGTACTCAGTTAACCATGTTTCAGCTCCTCATTTACCCAGGGCATTTCTCTTTGATCTTGATTACCTTAAATCATCCATTTATTTGTACTGTACTGCTACTCGTACATCAATACAGTCATAGCAACCTTTTTGAGCACATAACTATTTGGAAAAGTATCTATTTTGTCTGCAATTTCCCTAAAATTTTACATCTTTAAAAACAACAGAAACTTTTAAAATGGTATTGAGGCAGTATTAGATTAAACAGGCAAAAGAGCATAAGAATAGAATAGCATAAGAATTATATCAATTAAAAGCAAATTCACTTTCTAAAAAGTAATGAGTATTTCATAGGCTTTTTTTCATCTTTTTTATAATAAAATGAAAGATCAGCAATAATTCTCACAACTACAGAAAGTGCAGCAACACACTGCTTGACACTGATTGTAGCAGCCGGGCACCTGTCTTATTATATGCTATCCTGGAGAATCTGCTCACAACTGTTTGGCAGTCTGTTTGGCATTTTTTTCTACTATCCAGAGAGAGAGATAATCTATATTTGCACCAACTTGAAACCTGTTAGACAACAGGTTAGTTTTGTGTTCTCACAAAAAAACTGAACCAGAGAGGAGCAAATCGTGTTTGTGAAAGGATGAGGATTAAAATGCATCTCATTAAATTTCATTACACAAATTCCTTTGGCAACTCATATGATTTTAGAATAAAGCAGGGGATCTTCTGTAGCCCATGTTTTCACCTGCTATGAATATTACAGATGGCATTAAGAAAGGACTCGCACCTGGAGCATGCAGGAGGTAGAGCAAGATCGTTATCATGTGGATCATAATGTTAAAGCTTTACTCAATATAGTAACACTATGAATTCTAAGGAAATTAAGCTGTGCTTTACAGACTTGGGTGAATTGGAATTTATATCCAAAAGCCAGAAGGGTCAAATTTGGTTTGCTTGGATCGATTTGTTGAAGTTCATACAAATTATAGCAAAACTTAGAGCAAACAGAAAAAAACTCCCTGTATTCTGTATAGACACTATTACTTACACTGTTTGAGTAGGCTAATTCCAGATAATTTGTTTTAAATAAGTAATAGTTCTAAGTATTGGCAGTGGGTTTTGTCAAGGAGTGCCAATCACATTCAGCAGCTTATGACAAAATCTTTAGAGAGAAATTAAACTGATAAAAAGAGATAGGATGCATGTTGAGACTCATAAAATAATCAAGACATGTCATTCTAAGATATTATGTTTTTGTAAATGCAATACAAAGGTACACAATGAGTTATCACTTCATACCTTAGCCAACCATGCTTGGCGTAAATCATTAATGTGAAATTAACTCTGTACAATCTCAAGTTCAGTCTTTTGCTTTTTACTCAGAGAAATCACAGAAGAAACACTTAATACATTTGCTTTTGATAGCAAATATATAACTTGCAATGTAAATGGAATTGTTTGTATTTAATTTGCTGCACATCAAACAAGACAAACACTTGCTTTTCTCACAAGAGTGTGAAACACGAGCTGCAATAAGCGGTAACAGTGCAGACCAAGTTATGCAAGGCAGGAAGGAGGCAGGAGACATGGCTACAAAATGGGTCTAGCAAGCAAAAAGAAATAGTCAAAAACATCCTACCTCCAAACTCCTCAGTACATTTTCATGTCAAAAGATGTAAGGCCAGTTTTAACATCTTCTATCATGACTTACTCAACAAGACATGCCCTCAATATTGGTCTTTTCTCTCTCAGTCCTTTCCATGCTCTGCTCTGTCAGTCACAATCCCCTTTCACCTGGAGTTATAAAGTATGCAAATGACCACTGGTGTGCCTGTCTTAGTGACTGTAGCCACAGTAATCCAACCCGGAAGCAAACAGGTGGTGTGCATCACACAGTATGTTCCCTGGGGCATAGCCCTGTAGCATAACACCCCAGTTTGTTGCTTTTTGTGTCCTCCATGAACTGGATATTGCCCCCATATGTCTGGCCTGTGGTTGTTGTCAGGGGGTGTGTTTTGCAGTAAATTCTGAAATATATTAATCTGTTGATGTAGCACAAATTATTCATCATCTAATTAGTGCCTTAAAATGTATGTTTTTAAGCAGTGAAGCAATCAGTTAAGAATTTGGAGGCCAGATGGGATCAGGAGAGGTGTGTTTATTTCTATCATAACACAATGGACCAGAAAGAAGTTGAGGTTTTTGATGATCTGCTGAATGTACCCTATGGTAGGTGTATTGAATGAGAAGGTCGACCAACTTGAAAGATATAATTTGCTAGCAAGGGGACTAAGAGTTTATTATACATATAAATGACTGAGGAAGTAGGAAATAAGGTAGACTTAAACGAAATTATATTTCTATGTTAATAAGGAAAAAATGGAGCAACGCAAAAAAATATCTGTATGGATTAAATACATAAAAGGCTATACCATAACATTATGCAAATCAGAATTTACATTTTAATAGAACGAACTGATTTAACTCTTGTAATATTGGACAGACACTATGTACTAATATTCAAACTATGAAATTACCTTTTTCAAAACTCTTCCTCAGAGAAACCTTACACAAAATATTAGCAGTCTTCTTCTTCTCTTCCTTTCGGCTTTCCCCTTCAGGGGTCGCCGCAGAGAATCAACCCTCTCCATCTAACCCTATTCTCTTTATCCTCTTCTCACAACAACTGACTTCATATCCTCTCTCACTACATCCATAAATCTTCTCTTTGGTCTTCCTCTAGACCTCCTGCCTGGCATCTCCAATTCCAGCATCCGTCTACCAATATATTCGCCATCCCTCCTCTCTACATGACCATGAACCATCTCAGTCTGGCTTCTCTGACCTTCTCTCCAAAACATCTAACATGGGCTGTCCCTCTGATGGACTTATTCCTGATCCTATCCATTTTGTGCACTCCCAAAGAGAACCTCATTATATTAGCAGTGATATTTTTTAAATTAAGATTTTACCATTTACTCATGTCCTTCTTTACTCTATCTATCTTATTTACTCTATCTTTCCTGTTTTTGTTGTTTTTTTTTCTTTTCCCTCTAATGTTGCTGCTGCAACACCTGAATTTCCCCTATGGGGATCAATAAAGTATTATCTTATCTTATCTTATCTTATCTTATCTTATCTTATCTTATCTTATCTTATCTTATCTTATCTTATCTTATCTTATCTTATCTTATCTTATGTCCAACCACCTCTGAACCCACTGAATCCCAATCTTTGAGTCATACTGAAGAATTAAATGCCCCGGACATATTGAGAAAATGTTTCTACTTCCTTTAGATACTTTTACTGTTATTGAAAATAGTCTTGATTCTCATAAAGTGCTATTTTGGAATAAAGTGGCCGCATTTAGAAATTAATTTAAACTACTCGATTTATAAAATTTTCGTTAGGATAATGAAGCCTAGTCCTGTATAAAATACACATACACACACACACACACACACACACACACACACACACACACACACACACACACACACAAGAACGA
>CAAKHD010013648.1:331704-345908 GCA_901007705.1 Fistularia tabacaria | reverse complement strand
ATTCACTATATATATAAAATTTTATATAATAAAAAAAACCATACACCTATAAAAAACACACACACACACACACACACACACACACACACACACACACACACACACACACACACACACACACACACACACACACACACACGAATGAAGGCTGGAAGTCCTTTGGAAAGACGCTGAACTCCCAGTTGCTCCCAATGGTCTCTTTAGCAACTTGCACAGCAGATTGGCAGCCATCGGTGTGAGTGTTTGTGTGAATAGGTGAAAGTGAGATCCAGGGTAAAACACTTTGAAACCGAAGGTTTCGAAAGCACTTTATGAGGGGAGACATTTTACCATTTAATGCGGTCGAAAATTGGACGATAGGACTGCTCTACTAATATCTAACAAATAATTACTGTTTCTTTTGATATCATAACACAATACTCAATTTGAACTCATTTTTGAATGTTTGATTTTAGAACTATAACTGAATAAATGATCTAACCGAAAATGTTAAAAAAAATAAGAAAAATACCCTGCAATTTTGTAAATTTTATTGTAAAATCAACCCTGGAACTATCACTAAATCAATGCTGGGACAGATATCTGTTTGACCTGGTTGATAAATTATTCCCATGGCTTTGGTCATGTTACATCTGTGAGCTCTCATGCACCAAATATTGCTGCCTGAATGACTCAAAATGAGGGCGTGCAATTTCAGATTTTTATGAGGAAGATACGCAACATTTACAAGCTTCAAAGATGAACTGTTTCATCAAAGTAGAGATTAGAAAAAATAATATAACGATATCTAATCCTGAGTACATCAAAAAGGTTAGATAATGATTTGGGCACAGCAAAGTTTTTACGTGCATTTCATTTACAATAAAAGTTCAAAAGCAGAAACCCGTTTTTATGAAATGACAATATGAATGGGTACTGTAGCATATGAGTTTACTGACAGACTCATTGAAATATCAAAGTTTGAGCTGTATCACTGTGTGCTTGTATGTCAATTAGCACCAAGAGAAAAATATGCGAGATAACAAAACAAAAGTCAATACACCAATCAAACTCAGGGGAGAATATAGAGGTGCCCAAAAAATACATTCAAGCATACAAGCGGCCCTCCAAGTGAAAATGCACTCTATACCTGTTGGCGATATACAGAACATACACATGTCTTGTATGACCATTTCAATCTGAACAGCCTGAAAGTTACATGGGCACTGGGCAGGGATTGACATAGGACAGTTTTATAGGTGTCACACAGTTTTCCTTTCCATTCCCTGTTAGCAAATTAAGTTATGATCTAGAAAAAAATCTCCATCTAAAAAAGCTGTAAACAAATAAGAGCCCTCTTTGACAGCTGCTGTTGCCTCCATGTCACTGCCAGATGTGGTTACAATTGTGTTTGTTTTGAGTAAGCCAATACAGCCCACACAGACTGCAGAGGCACAATGCGTTCTTTTTTGGTAGCCATTTTTTTTGTCTTATTTTTATGTTTGTTTGATTTTTTTTGCTCCACCAGTGTAGGGATTGCAGAGAGAAAATCAGCACCATGAAAATCTGGATTCGGGCCATTCGATTCAAGCAGAAGGAATTTTAGAAATGCCAATTCTTTAGGATTCTATCATCATCATCAGAGAAAGAGTAAATGTTTAAATCCCTGCACTGATGCCCTGTGTACAAAGAAAAAATTGGAGAGTGCCCTGTCTATGCTTTTCTTACAACATGGTTCACTTACAACTCACAAAAAGAGGAAAAAAGGACATCTGTTATTAATAGACAGAGCTATGACATCAGGAGGCAAATGGATACATCTAATCTGAATCTCAGCTTGTCTTCAGTGGTCTGACCATGGGCTGCTTCCCTTTTACAAAAATACACCTCCCACTGATAAATGCATATAGCTAGGTGTTTGGTGATAAAACAAAATTTGACCACTGTATATAAGAACTATCAGGTTCATCATCTAAGATAGATCAATCAGAGTATACACCAAATCTCAAATGCGGCATGAAATTATTGTATGTAATAAAAAGAAATGTACATTGTGGACTCCCATAAGTACCTTGGGGTCCATTTTAATTATTAGCTGGACTGGACACACAACACAGATGCCCTATACATGAAGGGTCAGAGCAGGATGTTCTTCCTGAGGAGACTGAGGTCGTTTGGTGTCTGAAGCGGGCTCCTTCTACCAGTCTAAGGTAGCCAGCGCACTCTTCTTTGCTATAGTGTGCTGGTGGGGCAGTGCCAGGACTGGTGAGGTCTACAGGCTCAACAAGCTTGTGAGGAAAGCTCGCTTGGTGGTGGGACTCAACTTAGACTATCTTGAATCAGTGGCTGTGCGGAGGGTGAAGGACAAACTGAGAGCTATCCTGGACAATCCTTTCCACCCCTGCAAGACGAGCTGTGGCATATGAGCAGCTCATTCAGCCAATGGCTCATCCCACCCCAGTGCAGAACTGAACGCTTCAGATGCTCCTTTGTGCCCACGGCCATCAGACTGTATAACAGCAGTCTGGACAGGACACAACTCTGACTGCCTGGAGGGCATTTGTGCAACCGTCAGCCCATTACTCACTCACCCACTCACACATGTGGTGCCCCTAACTATTAATGGTCACTTACTGGTCACTTACCTATTTATTCTAGTCCCACCATTACTGGTGGGAGCCGCAATTCTGTGTGTATTATTTATCTGTATATGTGTATACTGTATATATATATGTAGGTATGGGTATTTGTATGTATATATGTATGTATATGTGTGTATGGGCATGTATGGTGATATACGTGTATATATGTTTGTGCATGTATACTTTCTTTTCTTACTGTTTTTTTTTTCTCTTTTTTGTTGTGCTTATTTACCTGTTGGCTTTTTGATAGTGTTATTGCTGCGCTGCTGCGACACATGAATTTCCCCTATGGGGATCAATAAAGTATTATCTTATCTTATCTTATCTTATCTTATCTTATCTTATCTTATCTTATCTTATCTTATCTTATCTTATCTTATCTTACATGCGGTGTCAATTAATGCTTAATACCAATCCATCAACAGCTGTCAAAGTGCTGTCAATAGAATGGCCAGACAACACACTGGACAAATTGGCCCTCATTGGAGCTGTCGCCTCAAGCGATGTTTGTACTGACGAAAACACATTCGCCCACCCACCAAATTTACCAGTTTGTTGTAAATTTAGAAGCCAGCTAACATTATTGTACTATTTTAGATAATTATTTAAGAATTCTTTCATACAGATATGTGGAGAATTTCTGAAATGAAGGATATTTTTTTTCCGACTGTATTATAATGAGTCTTTGCACAAAAATTATATCTTGACCCTTCTAACATATGTTGACTTTACATATCTGATGAATTAACATATTACAGTGTACAGATGCAGCCACTTTCTTCAAGAAAATTATCACTAAATCATTATGTTTTGGGAGAAGCAAACTGACACCAACAGCTCCTGAACTAAGCTGGTGTTGTTAGCAGAAGAAGTTAAACAGAATACTGAGTTGTGGAGACTGGCTATACCATCATAAGTGGAGAAAGAAAAAAAAAAAGAATAGCTGCTTCATGTTGACAGATGTGTGATCAATGAGCTAACAGTCAACCAGGCCGCAGCCAGTTATAACACCTGCTGCCATATTGGCACCAAGCACTGCAGGAAGAGTAATGCCAAGTAGGCCATTTACCAACGTATTGACTGAAAGTCAGAACCATCTACACCTGTGGTGAAGCTCCATGACTTCAACTGGCTGTAACAAATTTATTAGCAAAGATTTGCATTCACAATGTTGTGGAGTTTCTCACTTTAAGTGCTTTTCTGTTTGTAACCTTTAGATTACTGTAGGGAAATATTCACCCATCCATTATCCATTGCTTATCCTTCACTTCGGGTCACAGAGATGCGGGAGTCTATCCCAGCAGTCATTGGGCGAGAGTTGGTTGCAGTCAGCAGCAGGGCCACATATTGACTGGCCCCAACCATTCACTCTCATTCACACATCTGGGCAATTTTTTACAATTACAGTTGAAAAGTTAACCTTAGTTTGGATAAATGAAAGACAGTTGAACAAGTGACAGTAAGAAGAGAGAGAATGCCAGAACACAGTAATAATTAGGTTGTATTTTTGCCACATATAAAGCCATAAAAAAGTTTCAAAAGAGGGCATTATGTTTTTGGGAGCTGGAGGATGGATCAATAGGATTTACACTGATTACAATGGGAAACATTGATTCTGTTCACAAACATTTTGGCTCCCTTAACCGAATCAATGTTTTGGGCCAAATGGCCCGAGTCAAAGAACGGATTAAATTTATAAGCCAAGGTTCAACTGTATCATCTAATCATTATCTGCTTAAGGTTTTGGAATTAATTTGACGGGTCAAACAGTGAAGTTAAAAAAAACAAACGATAATACGATGCAAATACTGTTACAAAGTGGGAAAACAATTGTCATTTACAACTTCTCTTACAGACTGTGGCAAGACGATCACCTAGTCTCCCCATTTACAATTCATATGAAACATCCTCCTTACAGTGCTTAGGCAGCAAGATGTTATTAAAATTCTGAACCAGAATTTTATTTCTAAATCATAGTTCACAAACTATATTCACATCAGCTCCCTAAACCATAATAGAGTCCAATTAAAAAATTAAAAGCCTGCAGGCACAGAAAGCACACATGCAGACATGCTGAACTCTTACCTCCCCTTATCCAGCCAGATAGAGATTATGCTGGTGATCCATGCAATCATATTCATCAGTCAAATGGATGGGTTTGCATAGTCACATTTATAACCCAATATATGTATATGCATATACTCAACCTCACAAGTACCGAATCCCACATGCACTTCATGGAAGAGCTAAATTAAACATGTTTATCATTTCTACTTTGGCAGGGTAACAAAATATTTTTGCCCACCATCTAAAACATCATTTCCCCTGGTTTGCCTGTTGCGAGTATTTTTATAAGCACGATGGCATAAAAGGTGGGCATGAGTCATGATTGGAAAACATGGTATACCTTAAGGTCACTCTGCCAGGGCACATACAGTATATTTCCATTCAGGAATGCCTGAAAACACATGAAATTGGACATATTTGATTTCAGCACTTTACTTTGCACTTGTAATAATAACATATTTTTTAATTTATTTTTTTCATTTTTTCAACATGCTTTCCTTTTTGATGGTTGAGTTTCAATATAAAGCATTAAAACCACAGCCAAACTCTTTTTGTCTGCTCTTACGGCAAGTAACAAGTCAATCATCAAGATGGGATAACAGGCTGGAGAATGTGCCACTGTGGAGCAAATAATCCGTGTACACTGATGTGGGTTTTTTTTTCTCTTTTTTTTGTTCTGCACTCCAGCATGCATCCAAGGCCAAATGTTTTAGAAACCCTTTTCCACCTGAAGCATGGCAGTTTGCAGGACAGTTTAGAAGGATATTGAGAAAGAAACAATGCATCCCAGGGAAAAATAAAAACATTATACAATATGTTAACCTTTGGATTTTAACTCCGAGGAGTTTTACATCTTAACTGTATGACTCTCTATACATCTTAACACTAGAGAACACCTTTTGTGTTTTTACCTTATAACAACTGTTGAAATGGGACAGAATGTTAGTCATATAGCATACATAGAACTAAGAGCAAGTGAGGGGGTCATTTCCAAAAGGATGTGATATGTTTACCTCATGTAGCACTTGGTAGAGCTGAGGTGCATTACAGATACACTATATATTTACAAAGTGACTTTTCCTTACTTTTCAAGTCAGTGGTACACAGTGAAAAATGTCCGGTCCTATAAAAAGGTAGAGAGAATGCAATGAGTGTAGATGCTGCATCTACTGTACATGCATCTCAGACTTTATCAAGAGACTTGTGCAACCATCCCCCAGTTTGTTTATCCACCCATTATTGACTTTTGCCTCATGCAGTGAGGTGAATTCAAACATCTTGTTCTCAAATACAGTGTTAAAAGATACAAGTTGATTTTCTGTATTCCTGGCCACAGCTCAAGGCTATTAAATCACACTGGGATCAATTTATTACTTCTGTGTTTTGTAGCCATATCGTGTAAAGGATAGGTTGCGAAACATAGTGTGTGGCATTTTGTAACTTTTATGCCCTCAGCTCTCATGTTCTACCACATTTGCTCATGCAACAAGAGCTGTACATTTGGTGCTGGATTATTTTTGCTATTAACATAAGAACAGGGTTTAACTGATGGAAAAGTGGAAGACATGTTTGTTGAGTGCTTTAAAATATTTGCATCCTCATCATTTTACCTTGTTTTTCCAATCAGTTAACATTATACTGCTGTTTGGACAGAGGTTGGACAATAGGCTGAATGAAGACCTTTCATTTTACCTAAATAAGGTTAGGAGCATTGCGAGCTGGTTATTAACTGCTTTGACATCCAACTAATTAATATTAGAATATGTCTATCTTCCTTTGAATTTCTGCAGTTTTTCCTTTTGAGACCCTGACTTACCATTACCATTTGGCCATTTTCTTAAACATGGAAACAAGCAGTTGACGTTCAGTACTCCCAAAATGAAAACATAAATTTACATTCCAGTCTATACATTATGATAAATCAGGTCAATCTTATAGATGTGCACAGTGTAAAAGCTATCCTTGAAAATGTTGACTTTAAAAGAAACATTTCAGATCTGATACAATTTCCATAGAAAATGACAGCATACTGTCACCTCTTTTTTGCTTTAAAAACATAATTAGATTTTGAACCAAGCACTCATACAATAGATGTGGATAAACTGGAAAAATAAATAAATGAATAGAAACTACAAATGAGTCAATTTCTTATGTGTCCCCAAGGTGACTGAATTTCCATTTTTTGCTTTGTCTGAATCATTTTCAAATATTTTCAAAATTCTTGACCCTTACTTCTCCCAATGCCCTGCTGCAAAAGAAAACAGATTCTTATTAACTATGAGACCCATTAAAAAAATCAGTGTGTCTGTTTTGGTGTCTGATAAATGTGGCCATTCAATACAAATTACCTCATACAAATAATAATAATAATCATAATAATAATAATTCTTCTTCTTCTTCTTTTCCTTTCGGCTTTTCCCTTTCAGGGGTCGCCACAGCGAATCAACCTCCTCCACCTAACCCTATTCTCTCTCTCCTCCTCTCTCACACCAACTACCTTCATATCTTCTCTCACTACGTCATTAAATCTTCTCTTCGGTCTTCCTCTAGACCTCCTGCCTGGCGTCTCCAATTCCAGCATCCGTCTACCAGTATAGTCCACTATCCCTCCTCTTTACATGACCGAACCATCTCAGTCTGGCTTCTCTGACCTTCTCTCCAAAACATCTAACATGAGCTGTGCCCCTGGTGGACTCATTTCTGATCCTATCCATCCTCGTCACTCCCATCTTCATCTCTGCTACCTCCAACTCTTCCTTTTGCCTTTTGTTCAGTGCCACTTTCTCCAAGCCATACTGTATTGCTGGTCTCACCACTGTTTTGTAAACATTTCCTTTCATTCTAGATGAAATTCTTCTATCACAAAGAACCCCTGAAACTTTTCTCCACCCATTCCAACCTGCTTGAACTCGTTTCTTTACCTCTTTTCCACACTCTCTGTTGCTCTGGACTGTTGACCCTAAGTACCTGAAATCCTCCAACTTCTTGATCTCCACTCCCTGTAGCCTCACCATTGGTACACTGTAGGTTATCGGCACCAGTGGCGGTCGTTGTTAACCCAGGGCTCGACCGATCCGGTATGAAATTTTTAGGTTTGATTTGCATATTTGGTTTTGGCAAAAGTTTTACGCCGGATGCCCTTCCTGACACAACCCTCTGCATTTATCCGGACTTGGGACCAGCTCAGGGAGACACTGGCCTGTGCCCCCCCCCGAGTCCGGCTCCAGGAGACACCGGCCCGTGCTGCCCTGAGGCTGCATTGTGTATGATTCAGGACAGCTTTGACTAAAAAAAAAAAATGCAGTTCCAGTTGAACAAAATCATTTTCCCTTGGTGGCAGATCTTTATCATTCAGTGTAAAAGTGTAGACATAGTGCCACCACTCTCAGTTTGTTGCCGAAATAATGAGGATTTGCTTCTTGCGACTGCATATTTTTTCATTTGGCAAATACCCAGACATAAAGTCCATAATTAGTGGTCCTTCAGGAGTGTCTGAACTTTTTGTAAAGACATTTGTCTTTTCTTCTTTCTGTGGAAGGCTTAGAGGTTAAGACACCTCTGCATTAGAATGAACAAAAAAAAAACTTGCTATGATATATGCAATAATTATTGTACTCATGATTCTGAACCATATTTTTTCACAGATTTTTGTCCAAATGATTAATATAGATCTAAATAATTTGAATCACATTACATTTTGGAGCAAGAATACATTGCGTGGTAAGTGAAAATCAACTAAAAAATACTGTAATTTTCACAGGCAAAGGCCTGTGTCAAAGCACAACCACTAAAAGGGCTTTTATCTGTCAATGAAAGGCTCATATGGTCAGTATTTAAAGGCTTGTGGCTGTTGGTGTAAGAGTCACACAGTATCAATTTGTTGCATTTTTTTACATAAATTCTAGTACAAAATTAATATCAATGTAATCTGTTAGGGCTTAGAAACCATGTCTTTGTCCCCTTTATGTAAGAAAAAAAGTTCTTATCTGTAACTCCCACATTGCTATGTATTAGCTCGACATTACTCCGGATATTTTGGTGTTACTTTTTTTTACATTATTAATTCCTTGCCTGAAATAGTTTCTCCGCATTTAACCCATCATGGATGAAGCAGGAGCATGGAGCAGTTCGCGGTCACTTCGCAGCGCTCGGGGTTGCTCAACACTTTGATGGGCTTGGCGGAGAACGGGAATCGAAACCAGGAATGTTCGGTTCCAAGGACGACCACCCTGTAAATAAATAATCAAATAATAATGAATGATTTAAACTTTATTAATGAAGTCCCTCCCCCCCAAAAAACCCATGTAAAATTAAAGAAGAAACACCTGACATGAGAAAAAACATTTTAAACAAAAATTCAAGAACATATAAAACAAAGGGTAAAAATATTATTATTAATTATTATTCAAATTAAAATGATTATAATGTATTAATTATTATCAAAAACAATTTAAATAAAAGTCTCAAGTAAAATTTAGGGACAAGCTTAAAAGTGCCCACCTGATTTCCTCAAGCTCGCAGTGTCGTGGTCCCGGGGCTTGGATCGCAAATACTTTGCGCTCTCTAGTTGTCAGTTGGACCAAGGAACTGAGGTCTCGCGGTCAAGCTCTTACAGGCCACTGATACTCCTGGGAGAACGGAGTAACTTGTAAGATCCTAAAACAATGAGGTCATTAGTAAAATGTTTGGTTGAGAATTGTAAAAACTTTGTTACAACACCCAGACATGACTCGACAAAGGATATAAAATCTTCTATGTATATCATAAGGTACGCCTTTTCCAAGCTTTAAAGTATTCCAACAATGCTAAAAATATGATTGGACATGTTTTGTATCCAGATACTTACAATTTTAAATACTACTATAAACAGGCCCAGATCCAATTCACAAATTCGATTAAAATAAAGTGGATTTCTAATACAATCTAATCTAATCTAATTTATTCGAAGATTCCTTGCTATAGGCTTGATAAAAATTGTATAGGAAATGGAACGTGACAGTATTATCTTGCGACGTACAAGGATCCCAAGCACCACTTTGAGATTCAGCATCTGAGTTGGAAAAGGCAGTCATAAAGTGGACTCAACATGACCAAGTCCGGAGATCTGACAGAAAGATCCAGCTAGATGCTGTCAGCACAAAAATCCAAAGAAACACCCTGTCTCCTAATGATATGCCCAAGGGGGAAACACGTATATAGAAAATGAAATCAGTCCAAAGACTGATCCCTGAGGCACAGCATACTTAACAAAAGAAAAAAAAAAGGTTGAGATGTAGTCACTGAGAGACACAGAACCTCCAAAAAGAACGAAAGAAAAATGATAAAGCGTCTGTGAGTCTTGACTGTGAGAAAAATTGGGTGCAGAAAGAAGATGTATGTTCAATTTTTATTCAGTACTCAAGTTTGAAAGGCTTAAATTGACGGATAATATTTTGTGACTTGTTTCAGAATGCTGTGAGATGACGTTGCATTATTAGTTTCCGAAAGCATCACGAATGACAAACTACCATCATTCTTTGCCGACAAGAATCTCTGTTACTGTTTTTTCTTTTTTTTTCGGTAGCATAGCCTCGTACTCCAGTGCCCATTCATTCAGTAACAAACAGATCTGACTGCAGTCGGGATGTATTTCTTCAGGAATAATATGGACGGTAGTATTTCAAGATGGACCGAGTGGTTTCAGATGAGTGTAGAAATTAGCCAAAACTTCAGCTTGTTAGTGTATGTGCATGCGTGTGCCTGCGCATGTGTGTGTGTGTGTGACACGATGAACGAAGTTACAACAAAGAAACTTCAGATGCTTTCAAATAAGGCTAAGATCTTTTTGTAGCTCAACTCCAGTCCGGACAGCAACTCTCACATCCTCTCATCTCTTTCATGGGAGATCAGAGGCTGGACCTAATTGACATATTTGAGACAAATTTGTGAACTTGTCGGATTCTCATATTAACAGTCAGAGCCTGCAGTTACTAGTCCGTGCACTCCTAGTGTTTGATGACGAATTGTTTTGCGGCTTTTTTTCCGGTTGCCAGGTCGCAGCGTTCTCACCCAGTATCGGAGCAATTTTAATTAATTTTCACATCTCTTATTTTCACTGTGAACACTAAACCCGTATTAGATAAGACTGAAACCATCCTTTTAAAAGAAAGGAGTGTTATATATTTTTTTAAGATTGCAAGAGTTTATTCAGATATTTTTGTAAGCAAATTATCATCTGTATATCTCTCACCATTTTAATTTTTTATGTCTAATAATGCCTTCATTGTGGCGGATACTGAAGGGTGTGGCCTCTCACCCAGGGACTGAGGGCTTGGGGGGGCGTGGTTACAGAGTGTATATAAACTGGCGTTCCCGAAAGTTCTTTTGAGATGAATTATTAAGATAAGATAAGATACGATAATACTTTATTGATCCCCATAGGGGAAATTTGGGTGTTGCAGCAGCAACATTACAGAAAGGAAAAAAAAAACAAAACAAAAAAAACGGAAAGATAAATACACACATATGACAGAACAAAAACATAAGCACATAAGTCACCATACATTCCACACACACGTATACATACATTTTTACACACATACCCATACCTACATAAATATATATATACACATATACAAAATATACACAATATACACATACACATATATTCATACACATTTACACATAGATAGCACAAAATAACATGAGCAGAAATAAATAGATTGAAAGAACTGAAGTGACCCGTGGTAGTTATGGGCACCACACGTGTGAGTGGGTGATGGAGTGATGGGGTGACGCTAGCACAGATGCTCCCCAGGCAATCAGAGTTGTTTCCCATCCAGACTGCTGTTATACAGTCTGATGGCTGTGGGCACAAAGGAGCGCCTGAAGCGTTCAATTCTGCACCGGGGTGGGATGAGCCGCTGGCTGAATGAGCTGCTCATCAGCCACAGCTCGTGGTGCAGGGGGTGGGAAGGATTGTCCAGGATAACTCCCAGTTTGTCCTTCACCCTCCGCACAGCCACCGATTCAAGATGGTGGAGGTTGAGTCCCACCACTGAGCGAGCTTTCCTCACAAGCTTGTTGAGCCTGTTGATGTCACCAGTCCTGGCACCGCCCCACCAGCAAACTATAGCAAAGAGGAGTTTATGTTGGTGTGTCTACTTATTAAGGTTTGAACTCCTCCATAACTCCACCGTCACATTTCCTTGTCGACACACCACATTGGTGACCCCTGCACACGTCTGACATTGAGGAAATACGCGCTTCCACCTCGGCCATGTCGCCCCATCTCACACAGCTGGCCCTGCCCATCACGGCCGTCCGCCTGCCGGAGTCCTGGCAGAGCGACCCGGCCGCTTGGTTTCAGCACACGGAGAATCGTGTCGGAAGAGACGAGGTTCTTTTCGGTCATCGCGGCGCTCGACCAGCAGGCCACCAGGCGGTCCATTGAGCTATTGTGCACCCCTCCCCCCCCCGATCCCGCAGCGCGGCATATATGCCTTGCCAAGGAACCTAATGCTCTGGAGATGCAGTCTGTCCGCCAAGTAGCGAGCGGACAGGCTACTTTCTCTGCCAGCTGTAGGCAACGGGTCAGCCAGGGACCTTATGGCGGACAGGTTGTCGCAACTGGGATCCGACGATGGCGGATTCCTTTTGAAATATGTCTTCCTGCAGCAATTTCCGGCCCCCCTACGATGGGCAGTTTCGCATACTGGAGGTTCCTCACCGTGGTCGACCCCCTTCCAGGACTCCAGCAGCACCTCCGCAAGGCCAGTTTCCGGCGCCCCCTGATGTCCAGACGGAGGGACACCGCAGCAGTTTCGAAAGATTGGTCAGGCCTCCGGTGATGGTCTAGTTGTTGCCCGGAGTCCCTTCTGGGTGTTCGGGAGGGGGGGGGTTGTGGCAGACACTAAAGGGTGTGGCCTCTCATTCACAGAATGAGGGCTTGAGGGGCGTGGTTACGGAGTGTATATAAACTGGCGTTCCCGAAAGTTCTATAGAGATGAATTATTATGTTGGTGTGTCTACTTGTTAAAGTTCGAACTCCTCCACAACTCTGCCGTCATATTTCCTCGTCGACACAACAAGGCATAATAATTTTAACTTTATTCATGTTTCGTTCGTATTCTATTTCTTTTTATACCTTTTATTGTTCACCTCATGTTTCTCGTTTTGCACACCTCCTTAGTATTAACCATTAAGTGATGTTATACTTTGTAACTATATTTATTTGCTTTTGGATACTTTCATACAGCAATGTCTCTAATTTCCCATGGTGTTTAAACATTCCAGCTTTTTATGAAACGTATTAATTCCTCAATCCTAAAACTTATCTGGTTAATTATATGAACTACTTCTCATTGGCGCAGTGGTTAGCGCCTCAACCTCACAGCATGAAGGAACCCTGGTTGGATTCTGACAGGGGACCTTTCCGGGTGGAGTTTGCATGTTGTCCTCCGTGTCTGCGTTGGTCTCCTGGCTCTTTGGTTTCCTCCAATAGTCCAAAAACATGCAGCAGTTTAAGTGGAAAATTTGGGAAAATTGCCCAGATGTGCGAATGACAGAATGAACGGTTGTCTGTCTCTTTGTGTGGCCCTGTGATTGATACATCCAGGGTGACCAATGCAGGATGTACCCGCCTCTATCCCGATGGCAGCTGGGATAGGCTCCAGAGTCCCCTGTGACCCTGAATAGGATAAGCGGTATATAATGGATGGATGGATGTTATTTGTAAAGTTTATTGTGTAATGACTGGGTCAACTCAGGGTGTTTAAAATTAGTTCATCAAACAGGGTCGATTGTTTGAGGGAGTAATTGACTGATTCTTAAGCCATAAATATACTTTACCCTCACCGAACTCTAAGTTGTTTTTTTTCCCGCTGATTATATATTGTCACAGTCCTGAATACTTTATAAGGATAGTTAAAGGGAACAGGAGGGGAAGAAATTAACGACTGATTTTTGTGGTGTAATGAAGCCTGATCATCCTTTTTTAATGCGGGACTTGCAATTTTTTCGGCTGCGATCCCTAAGAAGTGCTTGCATCAGCACAAACACTTCTTCAATTATTTTCACTTTTCGTTGACAAGCCTGAGGATTAGCTACCATTCCTGAATCTACTCATTATTTATAACACGTCTGGAGCTCTTTGCCTCCCATAACCCGCATTGAGATCCCCCCGCGTTTTGAAGGATGCACTTGACATTTCAGACTAATATCGCGCCGGATTTCGGACGATCACCCCCCCACCACCACCCACCACCCACCACCATCCCCGACTCCGATCACCCCGCGGAGCCGCATCCAGTCAAGAAAGAAAGCCCTCCACGGCATCCACGGTGACATGTGACCCGGCAGGTGGAGCGTGAATTTGACAAGGGAGGAACGCCGACTTCTAAATCCCCAATTTAACACCAGCTCCGACAGTTAGACTGCCCCCCAACCCCCCCCCCCCCACCCCCCCCCCCCCCCCCCCCCCCCCCCCCCCCCCGTTTCCCCCCCCCCCCCGGGAACCCCCCCCCCCCCCCCCCCCCC
>CAAKHD010013648.1:233090-331025 GCA_901007705.1 Fistularia tabacaria | reverse complement strand
TCTTTCTTTTTTCTTTTTTTTTTTTTTTTTTTTTTTTTTTTTTCTTATTCCCCTCACCTTCAAGAAACAACAACAACAACAAACACATCTCCAGGTGTTTCCTGCTGAGGGTGCGTTTTGAGATTTTAAATGCGTCTTGGAAGTTGGGTCGACGCAACCAATAGGATCGCTCCCCAATCTGTCCCCTGCGGCCGTGTGAAACAACGGGATCCGGACGGGGTCAGTTGGCGGAGGATCTGAAAATGTCAGAAGAAGCAGCAGCTGTCAGCTTCTGCGGGATGAAGAGTCGCTCGAGTGAAAGTTTGTCTTTTAACTTGCAGGATTCGGAGATGGAGTGCTGCAGGTGACTGGGCGCACCTTCAGGACGCCGTCCACGGGTGGGAGGAGGGCGCGTTCCAGGTACCCGCTGCTCGTACCCTGGGCCCCCCCCCCCTCCCCCGTCCCCCTCTCCGGCACCAGGATGGTGAGTCGTTTTTTTTTTGGATTTTATTTTTTTCCTTTTCTTGCGCACTGCTGCGCCCGCATGCAAGCGCCTCTCCGAGCGCGTCACCTCTCAACTTCTCTCTACGCGTGTGTGCGTGCACGTGCACGCCTGTGCGCGCAGACGCAAACGCGGTCACGATGCTCCTGCACCTGCTCGGATCCCGATTGCCAGTCGTGTAGATCCGCGGTCGGCGGAGAGCTGCGGCGGCTGCGAGTCACAAGACCGACACCCCGGTTTAACAAGAACTGATCTGTACCGAGTGATCATGTGCCCGATCCTTGGACGTGGAGATTTGCCCTCAGGCGCGTGCGCGTACACCCACCCACCCACCCACCCACACACACACACACACACACACACACACATACACAGACGCACACGCACACGCACACACACTTCTGCCACGATGCTTGAATTACCCAGAGGCAACAGACTCCTTTTTGATTGATTTCATATGACTGAAATGAACTGTGAACTGTGACCCCCCCTACCAGCCCCCCCCCCTCCAACACACACCCCAAACGCAACATAGGGGGGGCTGTGTGAGGATTTTGCCCATCAGGGGGGACCCAGAGCCACCGATTCCTGTCCCCCTGTCTGATCAATCATCCCATGAGATCAATAATTCTTCAATGATCTGTGGAATAATTGTATACCTGTCTTTTTCCTCCTATTTGTCTCCCGGCTGGTCACTCCAGGGGACACCACAGCCAATCATCAGCCTCCATCTAACCCTCTCCTCTTCATCTTCTTCTTCTCTCACACCAACTCACTTAGCGCGCTCTTTCATTCCAACCATAAATCTCCTGTTTCTTAACAGATTCTTTCTTCTAAATCTCTGAAACCACTTACCTCTAACTTACTTTTCAGCATTTTCGTTTCATTCTCATTTGCTCACCGAAAGCCGACTTTCAGTATAAGGTGGCTCTGTGTTCTAAGGGGGGCGACCAGCAATGATATCCCCACATCAAAATGTTTTTTTTTTTTTTTGTGAGCTGAAAACTACATTTTAAATTAAATTTGTATTTAATTTGATTTTATTATTTTTTATTTTTCGGAGACAAAGGAAAATTCCAAGAGTCAGAAGTCCAAAAATAATCATACTATTCAGGGCAACCTAACTTGAAAAAAAATAAAAGGGAATAATCTTGTGGAAGTCATCAGGATAAATCCATGACATGTTATCAGGTGTTTTCCTCATAAATGCTTTATACATCTCAAGATTTTGCTTTCCCCATTTCACTGATCTGTCTTGTGTTTGTGACTCCTAAAAAATTCTCTTTAACCTAAATAGTGGAGGTACTGTAAATATCATTCTTATTCTTCATGTTTAGATATTTCGGTGACTTCGAAAAGTCAAAATAGATCAATGAGTAACAATATGACTTATGAGTGAAATACTGTAAATGATCCTCGGTTAAAAGTCATATCAATATTGCTGTGTAATTAGGGTGGGATTTCTTGCGCTTAAATTCCAACAGATGACGTCAGACTGGAATGATGAAAAAATGTAATCATTTTTAAAAGCGCTTACTGTTCCCCAAAATTAAATTTAACTTCAAACACTTATTTCTTTGTATTAAGAGTCACAATGCTATCAATGCATCCTCGGCCTAGGCATCTTGATCTTTGCCCATCCAGTATTCAATTGTCAATTTAAACACTGGCTTCCTCTTCCACATTTGGCCTTATGTTTAATTTATAATTAGCATTATATTTCCTTCTAAGCCTTTTAGTAAGATAAAATGAGTAGATATGTGAAAGCTCAAGTTGTCTTGGCAACTGAAATCTGTCCATTGTTTTGTTTGACAATGCCACTTGTAGCTTTGCAGAAATCAAGTAAACATTTTGATCAGTTGTATCCACTCCTCCATCAAACTACCACTTGACATTTAAGTTTGAAACGTTCAGGTGTTGCAAGTGCTGCAAGAGCCGCGGCTCTGCAGGGTTTTTCATGCACGGATCAGCCTGGCATATCTAGGAAACTGGTCGAGTTGTCTCCCGTGAGAGAAACATGGAGTGCGCTGGGGGATGTTTCGCTGGGGAAGGCTGAATTGGATTTAACTTCAGAGTTCACCGCTTGAGACAGGACATCAAATTGCTGAGATAGTAAGGCAGGTAGGTGTCGAGTTGAGGCATGGGGCAAGAATGGGATAGTGTCAGGGAAAGGTTGACTCGGCCCCAGTGTTACATACTATTGATCTGAGAATCCCGCCGGCTTGCTGATGGCCTCAAGAGGTTGAGGCAGTGTATGTTCTTGACAAATTTCAGGATGGGGCTGTGGAGGACATCAAATCCCACATTTTGTTCTCAGATCTTCAAATTAAACAACTTGTTGTAAAGCAATTATAATTAACTTGTTCCAATCCAGGCTGTAGCCGGAGCTTTAGAAATTAAGTTTTAAATGAGATTTTCCCAATTCTGAAAGTTGCTCTCTGGGTGGTTTAGCCTACCTTAAACGTTTTGTGTATGTATGTTCATTGCCTGTATATGTGTGTGTGTGTGTGTGTGTGTGTGTGTGTGTGTGTGTGTGTGTGTGTGTGTGTGCATGTGTGTGTGTGTGTGTGTGTGTGTGTGAGTGGGCTGCAGACTCCCAGTAACAATCGTGTTTAATTTGCCCTGGATAATAATTTCCCTTGATTGTTTGTAAGTACTCTCTGGGGTATGGCTTAGGTGGGCTGCAATCCCAGGCAAATTGCAGCCTTTGTTAATGACACGCTGATAGGATTGTAATACCATGCAACGGAGAGAATAAGAAAGATAAAGAAAAACTGCGGTCGATCAATCCTGAACACACAAAGATGGGCCAAAGTTCAGCATCAACTCAAAACAAACACAATCAGCCTGATATTATGAGAGCAAAATTTCATAAATGATTTCAGACAGCCTTAAATAACAATTATTTTTTTTCCGATGACCTTTGCACGCATCAGAGTAGGTGTACCTTTGTAATAAGCTAGGTTTCAGACAAGTTGCATTGGAAACCTTTTAAACTTTTAGAGTTTTGCATTTTCTACAGCAAGAGAGACAGTAGACTTACAAATAAAACCCAGAGAAAGAGACCTGACAAAACGCATATACCGAATTTGAAAATTTAGCTTTGTGGCATCTTTCTCTGTGTTTAGTGAAAAACTTTAAATTTTTCTTATTCTTTTTGCATCTGAAATGTAAGTAAGTAGGAAATAAGTATACTGATAATTCAATATAATTTTCAAGAACTGCATCATTCCATTCAATTTTCAAGGACCACATAAATGCTTTCTTTCCTTTAGGGTAATTATAATGTTGTATTAATAGTGCCTTTTAGGGAAATTCGTACATTTTACTTTGCATATTGGCTCAATACTTAAGTTCCGTATCAAATAATTATGTTTTAAAATTAGGTAATAAAAATAGGTAAGCATGTATTTCACCTTATAATTAATTACATTATGACACAAGGCCAGGCGGAGAGTTGTCAGAGGACAATATAAACCTCATAATCCAGCAGACTTTCAAAACTTAGTATGTCCAGAATGAATATTCTTTGACTGCAAAATATTTTTGTCGGCGCTGAATGATGGTATTGTTAAAATTGCCTTTTCAAGTAATTTGAATGGAGCCACATAATGTACAAACAGCGGAGGGAGACAGTTGAACCTCCACTGTTTTCTAGTTAAAAGTAAGGGATTTGAAATTAATTAAAACCAAATTGGAACATTTTTTCGGGAAAGTCAAATGTGAGATACTTCTTTCTCTGACACAACGCCCCAACCGAAGGCGTAATGTTTCAAGAGAAAGTGAAAAACAAAAAATCTAACAGATTATCGGAACATATTGGTTGGAAAACCATTAATAAATAATTGAATTTATGTAGGTCCTTTTTTTTTTGTCTTACATCGGTGATAAACCTGGTGATGAGGTAAATAGTGGGAACTTAAACATCGTACCTGTCTGATGAAGGGGTACGGTGAAAGGGTATTATGTCCATGGAAACATATATAATTTGCCTTTACTTTTTAAGTCTCGACTTGGCTGTTGGACAGAACCACAGGACGCATGCATTAAAAAAGGCAGAGGCATAACATCATGATGGACAGCTGAATAGTTTTTAAGGGCTCATACAGTGAGTCCATCCGAAAATACCCCTGGGGTGGGTGGAAGATGTTCCTTCACCCTTAAAGCTCTGCTGATTTACAGAGTGAAGCCACACTTGAATTGAAATGGAGATTGTGCCACAGAAATAAACAGCATCATACTGAAAAATTCTACTTCAAGCTGTCATTGCTGTCGTATTTCTGTGTGTGTTTGTGTGTGCGCGGGGAGGGTGCGTGTGTGTGTGTCTCCTCAGGCTGTTTTGCATTAATGACAGAATCAGACACAGATCAATTGGGAATGCATGCCATATATTCAGATGGACAACTACCTGCACAGTGTTGTGCTGCAGATATGTGGACAGGGGGGAGGGATGCCTGTTTACAGTCACATTACACTAAATGCCTTTCAATTTGTCGAACTGAAAGAATGGAAATAAGACTTCCCTCTCCACATTTTTGAAGGGCCTGTTTAGAACTTTAAACATTTATTTTAAGGGGTAAATGTGGTTAATTCACTTTTCTATGCTTTTGCATAAACAATGGGGTAATATTTCTTGGTGATTGCCAATCACATCCCGTCTTGACGAAGTGGAGACACTGAAAACACGCAATCTTTTATTCATTCAGTCATTCATTCACTGGTTATGTTGCTTACCTGGGGTACTCAGGGTAGCGGTGGTGCTGGAACCAATCGCAACAGTCATTGGGGGAGACGCGCAGTACAGCCTGGATCGGCCACAGATGGACACATAGAGTACAATTATTCACTCACCCATTCACATGTCTGTATATGGGGAATTCAGATACTTCAACTTACCTACCGCACGAGGATACCGGAAAATGCAGGAGGAAACCCATGCAGGAATGTGGATAACAAGTAAAATCCACACAGAAAGGCAATGCAATCTCCCCTATTCAAAAACAGTTTCACCTTTTTCATCAACATATAGCGCGGGTTGAAACCCTTGTGTTTGAACTGTCAACAAGATAGTTACCACTTCGCATGCATGACCTAGCAGAGACACATAACCAAATCTGTCTCTGAGACATTATGATAGACCTGAAAGCTGTATTTCCAAGAAGGGAATTACTGAATCTTGAACAAAAGAGAGAAAGAAATAAAGAACAAGAAATGATGAGCAGACTGAGGACTTAATACAGTGACACCACGATACTCTGTTCATTCAAAGAACTCATACAACAGGTCTTTGTGATAATTTTACCAAGGCTAAAGCATTAGATTGAGCCCTTGCAACATACAGGAAGTGTATTTCTGGAAGGAACAGTAAAAGTATACTCGGGTGTGTGGACATGGACATGGAGATGAAAATGTATATTTAGATTTTAATAGCATCTGGACTCAAATGACAAGCTTGAAAGCAAAGAGCTCTGAAGGAGAAAATAACTATAAATGTCAGCTACAGTAACACTTCACAGCAGATGAAGGAACAGAGGAGAAGAAAAAGAAAGAATTTTGGTCTCTGCCGTGCACTTGTTGCACTTTGTAGTCTAGTCACTTCCTCGATGGCAGGGGGCTGAAAAGATTCCTATTGACGATTCCTTTCCAGGCATGTAGTGCCGTTGTATGAGAACATGCAAAACTGCTGCCTGTTGGGAAAATTTCAAAAATGGAGCTGCTGTTATTGTGGTTATAAGACAATATTGCCATGTCAACAAAGATCAATAAAATGCTGCATGGAAACACACAACCTGATCATATTCACATCTAATAATAGCAACCACAGTATTTTTTGTCAGTTGTAAAATTTTAAATTTACATACAAGCATTTTTATGCTGATTTTTACATAATTATGTTTTTTTAATCATTTAAAATGGCATCAGGACCGATCAATGCTCGTAGATCCAAAGCACAATAGAAAATATCCAGATGTGAAAAAAAATGCACAATGATGCCTGACTCCTAAGTTAAAGTAACAAATATAACTGATCACATTTTAAACCATCTGTAACATGGTTTATAACTTGTGTTTACAGAAATGATTTAGGGTGAATTTAACACCTTTTACCAGGACACATGGGATCTGCAGTAGCAGGTTTTTGACATCCTTGCAGATCATTTGGCGTCTCCTGCCTGTGGAGTATCCTGGCTGTGAAGCAGGCTTCACTCTTTTCCCAAGAACCTTTTGTATGCTTGTGAAATAAAAACTGTAGGCACTGCGTTTGGCTTAAGTTCCCATTTCGGCTGGTTAAATGCGTCAAATGCATTCGGGGAGAAGCAGCTAGAACAAAGCTGCAGGTCCCAAGGAAGTTGTTTAAGTCCACAAGTAATTTCTCATTCCGTGCTTCTTTTCTTGACCCTTTTACTAAAGTTGCGGAGGTTAGCATCAGTCCCTTTGTTTCTGTTGGACTGGAGATTGCACCCAAAAGCAGTGCAATGCAGCATTATTACTGTTTATACCATATTGTACTGAGCCAAAGTTAACCTGAGCAACCTGTATATGTCATCAACCCAACATGCATTGCGCCAGTAAAACAATAGCTGCGCCGGTAGGTTAAAACATGTGTTATAAATTGTGATTTTTAAAGAAATAACAATTCTTTTTGCTTTTTTGATAACACATCCTAGCAAATGAAGCTGTCGGTGGGATAATGATGGTTCGTCAATAACCTAAATCAAGAATTATCTCAAGTTCTGAGCCAGGAGGTATTCAGCACTGTGAAACCTGGTGTAGCACATGGTCAATGCTCAGGTTAGACCCCTTGCTGTATGAGTTTAAGCTGTGAGAGAGACATTTTCACACAGAGAAGGGGGACACAGATGACAGCAAGCCTGTTCAGTGTGTGTTTCTGAGCGGTCTGCAATTGATTCTCAAGGTTCTTGGAAAGACAGTGGCCCTCATTCATTTAAGCATATGCAAACTTGTAGCACTGCCAAAGTCCATTTTTATTCATCCAGTGATCAATCCAACCGCTATTGGAGCATAAAAAAGATATGAGTCATCTTCTTTGGACATCTCTGTTCATTTCAAGGAACTACAGTATTTTGAGAGAAACCTATTGGGATCAGATAATGATAAAAAAACAAAACAATGCTTTCTGCTTGGTGACAAAATAGCCCCAGCAAGTCATATTTATATTTCAAAGAGGTCAGGGCTAAAATAATGAGTTGCTTTCAGTATTAGGAGCTCCTAAATCACAGCTTATGATTTATTTAATATGGTCAGATCTCAGCAAATGTAATAATAGTAATACTGTATTTTGATAAATGAAGGTCAGTGTGTTTATATCAATATAAAATCTTGACCAGATCACAATCGCCACTGTGCAAGTCATAGTGATTCAAGTGTATAGCCAATAGTGTTAACCCCCCATCTTGTTGGTGGCGATTTTTCAAAATCATTGAGCTCCAATACATTTAATTGATATAAGCTGTCTTTGGCGGAGGGTGTTTGCCCTAAAGTCTCCTCATGGGTGTGTGACAGGGAAATGCAATAGTGGGGAAGTGTAATAATGTTGCATATTATCCAACCCAGAGAAATCATGGTATGAGTTGTAGATTTAAAAAGAAGGATATAAAAAATATAAATCAATGTCATTTTAGTTTAGGTAAATGTACATCTACTACTTGTGAGGGAGTTGCAATTGTTTTTTGTAAGTTTTATTAGATAGCAGACAGAGGGGAAAACTCAGTATTGTGTATTTTTAGCCCTTATCCAAGCTAGAAGAGGAGGTGCTCTTCTCTCTCTCTCTCTCTCTCTCTCTGCCTTTTCCTTCAAACTAAACATGTATACACACATTTATCTCTCTCTGAATGAAATGAGTTTGTGTGAGAGAGATGTAGTCAGAGAGACCGAACAAATAAGCTCTGTGATTCCTTAATACTCACAGAAAGTAGTATTTGTGGACCATTGCAAATTCCACAAGTATGAAATATAACCATAGTAATATATCAGACAACAGCCTGATTATAATTATATGATGAATCAAAATCCTGTTGAGAGGTTTAAGAAATACTAGAAAAAACAGACTGCTTTCAACTGCTGTGAGGTGATTAAATAAGAATAATTGTGTAAATGTCAACATCCACAAACATGGTGCAGCCAGCAGTTTTTAAATGCGGGTTTTGTATATCAGTGTGGTGACAGCCATGTAAAAAAGTGAGAGTTTGGACAGAAACAAGACTTATTGCAAGTTAGAGGTGTTGGTGGAGGATAAATAAGAACGCATCGACACTGTCAAGCCACAGCAGAGAAAACAACAATCTTTTACATTGCACTCGTGTAGCGACACCTCATATTATACATGCATCTAGGTAGATACGGTTAATTGCCAAATTGCGTTATCTTCCCGATTTAAAAGAGTCAGTCGTCAACACAACTGCTTGTAGATTCAGTTGTACAGTTTACTGTAAATGATGTATGAAATCCCAGTCACCACTGAGAAGGGGGGCAGAGTGGGCATGTCTCCGAATGGCAGGTTGGCGGTTCGATTCTTGGCTCCTCTCGTCTGCACGTTGAAGTGTCTTTTGGCAAGACACTGAACCCCAAGCTGCACCCGGTGGCCTGTTTGGCACGTTGCAAGGCAGCTCTGGCGCCATAGGTGTTCGAGTATTTGTGTGAATGCTGTGTAGTATACAGCTCTTTGAGACTGCAAGGTGTGAAGGCATTCTATAAGTCTAGCCCATTTATCACTTACACACACTTACACACTAACACATTTACACACGGGGGAGTTGTTCTGTTTAGAGTCCACATGTCCTCCCAAATGAGAGTGAATGGCCTATGTGGCCGTGTTATTGACCGGGGCCTGGACCAGCCCCACCTGAGAAAAACAGTCAAGCATATATATATATATATATATTAATTAAAACGTGCCTGGGAATGTCAACTTAGGTTACATTTAGGTAACAGATATTTTACTTAATAGGAAATCTGCAGGATAAAGGTAGCATACGTGGAGAACAGATGACCACCATGTTGGAGCTTGATTAAAGATCATACTGCAGCCGAAGCACAGTTCCGGTAGGGTCAGTTAGATTGTCAGACGCCAGCAAATGCGCTGTATTTGTTCAAAGTAGAGTAGAAATTTGTGTTTACATCCTTTTGCCTTCATCAGAAAGGACCTCTGCTACAACTCTAGGGAAGTGCTATATAGTTCGCCCGCTGCTGCTTATTCATGATCTTAAATATCCCCCCTGTGAAAAAAAAGCATGTTAAATCATAAATGTAATTTAACAACAACTATACAGTGAAAGTAATCCAATTACCTATTGGTTATTAGTCACATTTATATTTGATTTACTGATAACTGCGAGGCAGTGCAAAAGGATAAATGTCATCAAAATAAGGAAATCTTTTTTTTGTTGTGTGTGGCTCTGTTTATCCATCTCGAGCATTTATTCTATGTCTTTTTCTGAAGTACTATGGAACTATTCATTCAGTTATTTTTTTTTTTTTTTATTTTGAGACAAACTGGTCTTTTTAATATTCACTTGACATCATGTTGTGCTGCGGTGTGTCCAGGGGGAGCCCAACCGTGGGTATACATGTTATAATGTCTGTGTGACAGGCTGCTTGAATTATGACTTCAGAAGGAATGCATGAGTCATACATCTACACTGTGTGGGTTGTGATAACGAAACCCTTAAAGTGTCTGCACTTGACTTGATTTCAATGTATGATAACAGTGAATATACAGTATATATTGTCAAAGTCCAGGGAATATCATCCCCAGAGGCTGCCTACTGCTCACGTATATTCGCACAGAGACAAAAGAAATATATCAACTTTGGATTTTTCTGACATAATTGATAAGGTCATTTATGTATAAAAGTCTACTGGCATTACACATGGAATTGATGTAAAGACACTGATGCTCCTTGAAGTCAGACTCTTCTTTGTATTAATTTCCCTGATACTCCTGACATTCGAACATTCATCATCCTCAGAGACAGATTGTGTTGATTGTGATTTTATCATGAAACTATTCAGCTTGATGCACAAAAAGGGCAGACATGCTGTATTCCATTTTCTACTTTAAACTCATTCCGTTTGTACTTTTAAAGTGGAAGCATAAGGTCAAAATGTCTAATTTTAAGTCTAACAAAAAGGAAATCAAAAGTTTAGATGTCTTAAAGTTGTGTCCGGACTAGCTTGAGCGCAGTAATGTAATAACTAGATTATGTAGTATCTGCGAGCATGTGTAGATTCTTATTTGCTTTGGTCCAGACTCAAATTTACCATTTCCTCTGAGTTGACTGTGGCATTGTGACAAGAAGCAGCTGTTTCTGACACTACATTCATCTGTAGAATGATATAGGATGTTAGACATGGGAAGCCTTGATGGTTGTAGGTTTGAGCCACAAGTCAGAGTTCAAAAAATTGAGGACTTTTGAAACTACATTGGTATGAAGGTTGATCTAATGGCATAGTTAAATTAAATAGATGTTTGAGTTAAAATCCCTCTGCAAATGTCTTTTACATTTTTGTAATAATTCAAAGTATTGCTATTTATTTTGAAATGACTATGAATACATATAAACATACACACACTTGACTTAGAGAAAGAAGCGAGACAATGCCAATATAGAAATTATGTTGAATGACAGGGTGGAGGGTTGATGTGAAGACAATGAAATGCTGTGCTGTTTTATTGTTTCATTTCATTTTACCTTTCAGGGGATTTGAATTTAGTTGCAACTGAATGCAATTCAATTCAATTGCGAGACAGTTCCAGATTCAAAATCCAAGGGTCAATTAAGGCCTTCTTTTTTTTTGAAGATAGACATGTTCTCGGCATGTCTGTGTGCGTTCTCTCCATGTTCCCGGCTTTCCCCTCAAACCAGATTAGTGTAATTGAAGACTCTTAATTTCTCCATCGGTGAGAATTACAAAGTTTCTCAATTTTTTCATACGTGGCCTTGCGATCGACTGGGGTTTAATCCAGTGTACGAGCAAAGCAGTGTAGAAAATAGCATGAATGCAGCTTCAGTTGTTAACTTATTTGAATGTCTTCTTAAAACCAAACAAACTATTTCTCTCAAGCCATCAACATTTTGTATTGTGTTTAAAAGGAGTGCAACACCTTTTGATTGTGGCAAAAATGTCAGCAAGGTGTTGAGATGCTGTGTGTTGAATTTTCTGAGTTGATAAATATAAAACTTTTGATATAAGAAAAGGATCCAGTACCCCCACAACCCTGTCTGCAGGATAAGCGTTGGATAATAGATGGATGATGAATAAAAGACTGTCCTCTTTAAATGACAGTAGGGGAACAGCCTGGCTAAGAACACGAAAGAGAACAGCAGCAAAAAAGAAACAGGGAACCCGCAGTCACTAGATTCAGTGCTGATAGGTTAACTTTTCTGTTTTTTTCATCGTTTTTTTTCTTCAAACTTTTATTTCATCGACAATAGAGGCCAGAAGATTTAATTTTGCACCCACATTTTTCCTCCTGTGGACTTTCCACATGATAGCGATTAAAACTTCTCAGATGAAAAATACACTTCCACATTGCTCCGAGCTGGTTGGTTTCAGAGGAGTCGCATTTAGCTTGAAAAACTCTTCACTCGGCATAGTTATTAAGACCCAAGATAAAACCAGGAAGTCGTCACATATTGGCAAGGAAACACACACGCTGTGGACCTTTAAAATGACTTTTCACTCCTGGTGGACTGTTAAGATTATGGCGATTGATTTGAAATACTGCCTTAACGTGCCAATCAAGAAACTGCGAAGGCCACATCATGTGATTCACACCACTTTATACTCCCATGAGTCAGTCAGCCCACAAATGGAGGGATGTGAATGCGTTGTTTGACCGTATGTGCACAAATGTTGTTTCAGTCTTCACAGTGATAGGAGATGAAATTGAAAGACCGAAAGTTCTTTTTTGAGTATCAGAAGAAGACAACTGGAACTACCAAGTTGACTCAACACTAACACTAACACTTAACAACTGAACTTAAGCTGCTACTCTAAACTGACACAATTATGCGAAGGACAATCAGTTTACAATAATCATAAACAAGAATACTCCTTAGATAGCAGGTTTTCGTTAACCAAAGTGCCTCCTCCTGCATTAGGAATATAAGAATGCTCAATACGGTGATATTCTATATTTCACAAGGTCAAATATTGAAAAAAAAAAATGCTCATCTGCTGCCATCATAAAAGTCAGAGCACTGGGAGCGCAAACAAAATTTCAATTTTGATGAAACAGTTATCTTCAGTCAAAACCTGAGTGGAAGCCACTTTACAAAGTGAAAGTAAAAGCGCAAGTTACTGCAACAAGAAGAAAAACTCATTTTTGAACTGTTTCATCAACAACATGACAAAGTAATGGCTGCCTCTTCCAAGATCGTTGATTAAGAGTCTCTAAATTGTTTAAGGCAAAATGAAATGGCCTTACCTCATGGTTTACAGAGAATCTCTCCTGAAGAGAAAGACAATGGCTTAAAGCTGCAGTGAAAATCTGTTGACACACGTTTTATCCTCATCTACGCAACAGTTTCTCAAAAACTGAGTATTTTTCCCCGTGCTGTTTGTAAAACTGAATTTAAGTAAGAAAGATGTCATCATGACCTTCATTCGAACAGTGCTGCATGCACGTCAGGAAGTTTAACTTTCTTGTTGTACGTCAGGTGCCTGCCATGTTATGTTTTACAGCATTGTAAGCGCAGACTTGAACCCAGACTAGAAAGTGAGGGCTGAATCATGCATTATAGGACATCGCATCCGTTTGCATGTCATTCCCTCCAACCGTTTTACTCACTCCTCCCCAAATTCCGCCCTTGAACCGTTCATCAAAACACAGATTTTACGTGATTGAAAAGCTAACAAAAAACGGAAGTCGTCCGTAGCCACCAGGAACTGCTGCTGCTTAAGAAGGCGTGCTGTTTCTTATTTCACCAGAGGATGCCTTTAGCTTAGCGACATCATGAGGGTTGAAGTTTCTCTTCAAAAAAATGTTTTTGTTTACTCCGGAAAATAATGTGATTTCCGACAACAGTAACTTCTAATCCGAGGCCGTCGTTAAAGTGCGCAATTGTGTTAATTCTGTTTAAATATACATTGTGTTGTTAGGAAGTCAGTGAATCCCGTGCTGATTGACATTCAATCCACTGAAATCAACAGCTTTGACTTCCAGGAAATGAAACATTGATACATTTGATTTGTTGCTCTTCTTTGTCAAGTCAGCAGCTCAACAACATCTCTTGCCTGTTCTCTTACGAAGGTGGTGCTGTTTTATTTTAATAATGTTGTTTGATTATCTGCAGGTTGCTTAACGACTGGAGAAAAAAAAAGTTCTTATTCTTGAAGGTCATGCTTAGTTGCAGACAAGCTCCTTTGGAGACTCTCATGGTTCTTATAAAGCAATTGCAGGATATTTAATAAACCTGTTTTATATTTCAAAGTCAATTAAATTAATCCTAAGCAGTAAAAGACGGGACATTCGTTTATAAGTACAGGCCCTCAATGTTAACAAGGATTAGGTAAAAGTTTATCACAGTGGTCACCAACTTTGAGTAAAATACATATCCATTTAGTTTAGAAAAGAGTTGTTTTTTTGGAGTAGCTGATGCAAAATTAATGAAAACAATTCACAGAAACCCCCCCCAAAAAATGGTTAAGGTATTTGGTATGCGTTAAGGTTTTTTGTTTTTTTCCTTGTGCATCTGGGTTATTTGTTTTACATCCAACAAAAGGGGTCAGTGTTGTCATGTTACGTAAGCTTGGTTGAAACTGCATGAATGAGTCTGATTGTTACAAACCTATAAATATATTAAAGTCCGAACCCTCATCGACCACCACTACTAATCACCCATTTGTCTGACATTATTTGAAGCAGCTCTCTGAACTGAGATTATTTGTTTGAAAAAGAAAAAAAATAAGAATAGCCCCGGGATGTTTGTGTGTTCTTCGCATGGTCAAAGTGGTAGGGGGGAAGCCAGAGAGTTGGTAAGCTCCACATATAAATTAAACATTAAATTAAACATCAACCTAAAAATGTATAACATTCCACGTGAGTCAGTTTTGCAGAATCCGTGAATCAGATCACATAAAATGAAATGTGAATGTGCGAAAACACAAACCCCAAAACAAATTCATGACATGGTTAAGGAGAGATTCCAACTATTTATACTCATACAGGGTCAAAGGTAGAGCAATGAAAGAAGTAGCTGTATTGAAAAGTAAGCACAAGCATTCATAAACAGATATAAAGAAGGGTGAGACAGTTGAAAATCACAGATCAGTTCAAAACTATGACAGGCTGATGTTGAATTTAGCTAAAGATAAAATTAACTTGACAATAAAAATCAAGCAAAGGTCTTACATCTTACTTCAACGTCTTACCCAGCTGACAAAAAAAAAAAAAAAAAAAACATATTTAATGAATCCTGCACGTATTTAAACATTGTGATTTGGAGGATATTTGGATTTTGATGAGGGATCTCTTGACTTAGAAGTATCAAAATATTGATGGTACTGTAACAGTGATCAGTTTTGTCCTTCAACTCATCTGATTTGGAGCGCTCGACATCCAGTGTGTTGTCTGGAATAGTGCCTCTCACAATTTTAACATCAGTTCCACTTTATTATATATTTGCTATGGTCCAAATGCAACCATTAGGATCCCGATTTTTAGGATTGATATCAAAATACACGAAGGCGTGCAGGACTTGGTTATGCAGAGCTGATACAGGAGACACATGATCTTTAATGAGGATTAAGTTTGTTGTGGACTTTTTACTTTTTTCCAATTCAGGCCCACTTAAAACGCTCTCTTCCAGATCTGCTAATTTCTGTCCAAGAGCTCCTGATTGGAGTCATGATTATTCCACCTTTCAGCAACTCGGTCATTTTGGGAAAAGCCCTGTGTACTATCTTGTTGTCAGATTTTCGCCTCTGACTTTAGCTTTACAGACACTTCTCCGCGTAACACCAGAGGGAGCTCAATTGCTATTGTGGCTCCAAAGCCGAATTTTGAGAACCCTTGCTGTACAGTTTATCCATCACGTTCTATTGATATAAAAACAATAAATTGTAAAAAATAAATAAAGGCTGCTAAAGATAGCAATGTCCAGAGCTGTCAGACACGAGATTCAAAGAAAAGGACCATCTTTAATCAGTTTGCTTCACATCAGCTGCTCGTGAGCGAGATAAAGCCTGAAGGAACAACAAACACTAGATGACCTCCCTGTGGTGCTTGGTGATCTTAACCAGCTTCACGTTCGGGTCATAAAGTGAAATTATTACATGTCTTTCTGCTGACCTAAATGAATGAATGACCTAAAAAAAAGAGCCACTCTGAACTACGTCTTGGCTAATCCGGGAAATGACTTTGTAATGGGCATATTCTTAATTTACACATTTATGTTAAACTTGCATGCCTCGCTAATATCATTGCTCATAAAAGTGCAGTGTTTTGATGAGACTCAGTTCCTTGAAAAAATTAAAAGCTGAACGTTGATGGGTTTGATTATATGATTATAAGACCAATCTCCCTGCACAGCGAAATGACAAGCTGATATATTGGACTTTGCCAGTGTCATCAAAATATGCGTAATCATTGTCAGACTGCTGTGCTTGGCAATTAGTTTACTTTTAACTTCTGAATATTCACTTTTTTATTTATTTATTTTATTCTTTTGCTGCTTTTGCAACCTCTTCCTAATATTGGTGCTGTGCAATGATCATTTCAAAATTTGGGATTTTCTGAACCACCAGAATAATGTTGTTGACGGTTAAGATTCCAAGAATTAATGCTTAGAAATGTTCATTCTGACATAGATGCATTTGTAATCATAATGTTCACAAGATAAGGGTCACAAATCATATATAAATGGCCAGAGACAGTTTTGTGATGATGACTGAGTGGTGGAGCATTTTCAATTACAAAAATTCATTTATTATCCTTTTTCTCTTCTTGTTTTACCTCTTAGACTGCTGTTTACATATGAAGCATTCATGAGCTAACTTTGGCAGATTCATCAAAAATATGTAACGTATTTCTGTAGACTGTGTGTCAGTCATTGCAGAGGAACTCCACAGCTTGCCTGACTATCGTTTAACACATCAGAGATTTTTTTTTTTTTTAATGGAGTCTCTCTTTTTAAGGAGTAATGACAGGAAAAATTAGTGTCGGGAGTTGCTCAGAGAATCTGCAGGAAAACTGCTGATCTGTTCCGCGCTGAGTTTCTCATGATTGATGCTTATTATGTTCACTTTTATCTGGGGCAGAAAAACTTCAGAAATAAGGAACTTTATTTTAGACTGTGGTCTGAAGTAACTGATATTATTAACCTTACTCCTTTCCCTCTCTATTAATAAGTAGTCAGAGATTTAATGCACTTTTATGCAATTCATTGTTAAAATTCTAGGATCATTTAAAAAAAGAATTAGCTGCATCAAAAATATATAAATTTCCATTATGTTTCTCCGAAGGACAAAAATATTTATTTACTGTTCATTTTAGTTATACAACATTATTATGTGTCATTATTACTTGGGTATTTTGGTTTTTTTGTTCATCTGAGCAGATCTCCTCTACAACAGAAAAGCCCTGAGCTGTTCAGAGGTTACTTGGTTATGCTGGATGGGAATTATGGAAGTGTTTATTGTTTTATTATCATCATTCATTTCCGTTGTTTTGGGGGAAACCTCAAAGGTTTTGTCCTCAGAAGCTCGTTTCGTTTACAAAACATCACCCGACTTTCTCGCTGCACAGGGACAAGGTGTTAATGACAAAATTTTGTAGTTTGGCTGAACTGTCCTGTTTAGAAACGTAGCTATGACGAGAAAAGAACTATCAAGACTCTTGGGCCACATGACGAAAATGGATTGTGTCCACCGATCGCAACCATTACAAACACAAGTTGGAGAAGTCGTTGCCCTGGTTACAGATCAAGAGTTTTCACTCAATCAAAAAGGCCTACTTTTAAACTTTGCGGAACATAACTTAACAGTATTCCTAATTATTACGGCCTACTACTTTGATAGCTTCAATAACCAAACGATAAATGTTTTTCTTGACATGCATACAGAGGCGACTGATTATGAATGGAAGAAATGATGACTGACTGTCTCTGCCATGTTTTCTACACTAGCTTCGATGTTATTTCAGAAAATAAGCTATTTCGCAAAGTACAAAAACATTCTTAAATCCTATTATCAGGGTAAGAAAAGCACTGTTGTCAAATAAGTATAGTAATGAAAGCCAAAATTATACTTCAGTGGCGAACTTGAGTGAATATGAGCAAGTCGGTCAGCAGAGCTTTGGTGGCTGTTTTCACGCTGATGAATATGTCTACTATTTGCCTTACAATTTATTTATTTTTGTTTTTATTTATTTATTTATTTTCAAAACTCCCCTCACAAAACCCAAGAGCACATGTCCCGCTTATAAATCACTTCAGACTTGTTGAAAAAACAAAACCCTAATCCAAAGCATCTTCAACTATTTACACATAAATATAACACGAATAGTCATTTCTGCACGGCAAATGAGCGCTTATGTGAACGCTGAGAAACACTCCTTTTGCACACAAGTTGTGCCATTCAAAACATTTTTAGATGTTTTTTTTCTTTTAATCATACTTCAGACATGCGTACACGGTATTTTCACAAATATGATCAAAATTCATTCCATAAAATATAAGAAAAAGAGACTGTCATTATTATCTGTTCATATTTATATGTATATACATATATATATATATATACACACAAATTGCCATATATTATAACTTGTATGGGAAGATGAATGGCTTCCTACAACATGAAAATTAGGTTCTGAGAATTGTCTTGCCAAACCATTTTTGGAGAAGAGAACAATGGACCGTACAGACGAAGTATCTAGCATCCTTCCACACGGTAGCCGGTCTGACAGAATACTGGGAGTGATGTTGCTGTTGTGGTCAGACTATGGAAGAAAAATTGCAAAATGACACCTCAATGATAACTTTTACCATGAGAGAAGTGCTTCTAATCAGGACTCGCTACTACAAGGCTGTATCCAAGTTTCTCTTTGATGATTTCGACGTGACCCACGGACATAGAGATTCAGAAAATATGAATGAGACAATCCTAAAAGTAATTTTTGCTAGAAGGTAGAAGTGAGAGAGAAGGATGGCAGCAGCTTTTAACATAACCCTCTGAATATAGGGAGGGAAGGAATCAAGATTTGGATTTTTATCGAAGATAAGGCTGAAAAGTCGATTGTCTCCTTTAATGCGAAACTTAATAGTTTGAGATCTGTAAAAAAAAAAACAACAACTTTTAAGAGCCTCATGCTGTGACTGATTGCAATAAAATGATTAGAAACAAGGATTACTGGCTTCAAAAATAAACCTCAGCTCCTTCCTTCCCTCCTGCATGCATCCAGTTTCTGTCTATCACAGCCAAAAATGACAGCCAAAATCTTACATAGGAAAGTCGTGGTTACGATATCCTTCTTCTGTGGCTGAAGCTTGTGATAAAAGACTGGTCAGTGATATAACAGTATGACAAAAAGATAACAAGGTCACAGAGCCATGATACGCAGTGTTATGTCGAGACAATTCCATCATTCAGAGGTGATGAAAAAAGATTTTGGCAACACCTGATGTGTAAGGTCGGTTTCCGTGGAACTTGATGGCTGATGGTCTAGAGGTGTAAAACTAATATCCATCCCTCAAACATTGAGCCCACCAGTAAGTTTTTGTTATTCCTAATGTTATTTCACAAACAATTGTGAATCCTGTTTTTGGTTGTTTTTTGCCAACATGTGACTTGAATGGTAATCGCCCCCCTTCTATAATACGTAGTGAAGGAACTTAAGACGCAAATAAGAACATTTCCAAGGAATCATTCTTTAAAATGTAGCCCTCTGGAAATGACAAATAGATGACATCCTTCTACAGTTGAATGGGAGTGAAGAAGCACTCGCTAATTGCATTATGTATGTCAATTCCACATCCGAGTTTCTGTTTCACAACTAAATATAAACTCAACCGAGCAGTTCACTTTATAAATCTGGCATTTCACAGGAAATACACAGCTGTTTCTACTCGGTTTGGGCTAGATGGCCTCCACGGAGCTGCCATATCTCTTTAAGTAACAGTCTTTTTTTTTTCAAACTACCCCTTTGTTGATGAAAACTACAGGATGGAAAAGAATGGCATGCTCTTATTTTCCAACTTGTCACACAAGTATATTCTGATGCTATCTTGTGCAATATTTAAAATTTGTTTATTACTACTTACGCTTCGTTCCTACAAATATACTCTGGTTTGAAAAGGACTGCCTGCAAAGTTTTGCTGTATAGGAATGTGCAATGGCAATAAAGAATCTTATCTATAAATATAGTGCCCTGTGATGATGACCTAACAGACATTTAACTCCAAGGTTTATGAGTTGCCCCTTTGTGACATCACAACTTCATATGTCATCGTGCAGGGAACCCTCCCTTCCACCCTGCCTGTACCAACTTCTCCTTTAAGTCATCACAACTTTACACTCTCGAAAGGATATGACGACAAAGACACAAACACACACGCACGGACAAACACATGTTACACAGTCACGCGCACGCATGCACACACGCACATGTACATGCACACACACACACACACACACACACACACACACACACACACACACACACACACACACACACACACACACACACACACACACACACACACACACACGCACATTCACTCACAAACACACACACCTCTGATTGTGTGCATTAATTACACTGTGTGAGATCACCACGGTGACCACAGCTGTGTGGGCCACGCCTTGCTTTCCGGGTCACTTGGGTCATCAACTCCCTATAACAGCTACAACATCGTTGCTGTCAGACACAACAGCACATAATGAGAGTCCTCCTTACTCCACTTGCTGCGCAGACACTAGTGCGACACTCTTTTCCATCCATCTATCACTCACTTTCCTCCACTTACTTTCCCTTTCTGTCCTGTTGTTCCCCTCACAGTTTTCAGTTTGGCGATGATTGTGTGTTTGTATGTGCGTGTGTCCGCGTATGTGCACAGCTGCCTGCGGTTTATTGACTGATGTAGGTGAGGAACAGGGCTCACTGGGGTGCCACTGCTGGGTGAGCGGATGGTGGGGTAGAGGGAGGAAGGGGGGCTGCCCCTGTCACTGTGGTGTGTCACCTCTGCAGCAGCGCTGTCACCAATAAATGGAGCTGTAGTGGAACCCTGTAAAGGGGATCCTGCTGAGGTACTGTTTGAATCAGCTTGGGGCCAGCAGGGGACTGCAGGTTCTGTTTGATCAACATCAGCGGATGTCCACTGTCAGCTTAACTACAAATGACCATCCACACCATCCACAATCAAAAAAAGATAAAAGAGGTTTATGAGAAACTGCTAGATATTTAAGATAATTTTAAGACAGTAGCAGAACATGTCAAGAATATGACATCAAAATGAGGAGAAATAACTATTATTACTCTGCCACTTGATGAAAATGGAGAAAGGAAGGAGATGTTTTTTTGTGATAACACTAGGCAAGGTCAAATCTTGGAAAAGAGAGAAGCTCTGGAACTTTCATGATCACAACAATGAAGAGTTGTATATTTATATACACACACACACACACACACACACACACACACACACACACACAAACACACACACACACAAATACGTATATACATATATATATATATATATATATATATATATATATATATATATATATATATATATATATATATATATATATATATATATATTATTCTGTCTGACATTTTTGTATATATATATCTCTCTGTGTGAGTATATATACACACACACACACACACACACACAAACACACACACACACACACACACACACACGCACACTCACACTAACACATTCACACCATCACACATTCACACATACACACACACATACTCTCACGCATTGACACACATACACCCGCACACACTCACAATCAAACTTTCACACACACACACACACACACACACACACACACACACACACACACACACACACACACACACACACACACACACACACACATACACACACAAACACACACGCACACAAATACGTATATACATATATATATATATATATATATATATATATATATATATACACATGTATTATCCCAATAAATTAATCCACATGCCTCATCAAGAAAAGTTTGTGAATATGAACTGGCATCTCTCTCAAAGCAGTCAGACCCTATATATCTAAAGCTGTCATCAATATTATGCTGTTTATATTTAAAGAAATTTAAGCGGTGGCCATATCCAATTATCTGTTCTATTCAGATTACCTCATTAGAGTGCAAAGTGAATCTTCAGATCACAGCTTTGATATCTATATCATATTGAGGACATAGTAATTACTTTTCTCCCTACAGCGCTTCCCTGCCATACTCAGCACCTCCCTACAATGCTTCCTACGAAGAGAAGTTCTAGTTAATGGATAACAGTCAGCATTATCCTATCATCTTGCTGCTGGCTGAATGTGGGCAAAATGGCAAGGCCCAAGTAAACTGGTGTGACTGAGAACGGCCTCAGATAGGGCAGGATCAGCCCTACTCACACACACACACACACACACACACACACACACCAACACACACCCAGGGGCCAGAAGCTGACAGTAAATAAAACTGGAGTCCCTCCTTAATTAGCTCTCTCCCTGAGGGTAAAAACAGAGAGAAAGTGTGTCAGTCTCTGTCTGTGTTGGACACTACTCTGCCACTACGTCCCTCTGGTCATTGAAGCCAAGGAACATGGCATATCAGTAAACAGACTTGTGTCCCCTGTAGTTTCCCATGGCTTTTCTTTACCCAAGAATTAGGTGATTGTTTCAAAGTCTGCAATCATTACCTAATCTGAATACATCCATCATTGCTTTTAAATTGCAACTAACTGAAAAAAAAAATCATAAACAATGACCAATTATCTTATGCTGAGATAGAGAAAATACTAGGATATGTGCATTAATCGCATCTCAATATAAATGATGTGAATTTAGGGACTGGAGACAATGACATTAGATGCATTAGTTGGAATTTTATAAAGGGTAATTAAATTGAACTTTCGCAAATTAATGCCTATTGACATTAGCGCATTGCAGATGAGTCAGTTGTTTACTTATTAAAAATAAGGGCTTTCTGGAGCTTTATTAACCATGTCAACAATCTAACGGGGCACTGAAAGCATATGAATAATCATCTTACAGCATATAGCCTATGTATTTTTCATGTTTCAATTGATTTTTAGCTGTGCACATCTTATTTAAATGTGTGTAGTATAAACAAATACCATAATGGCATGTAATGCCAATCACAGATGGGAAGGAATGGAGCAGAAAAGTGATGGAAGTAACCCAGATAGCAGTGCACTACTGACCCCTGCTGGTGTTGTGCTAGTTCACAGGAATAAAAGGTCAGGGGAACTTGAAGTTGCGATGGTTTGTTTTAAAATCATCTCCTTGTCTTGGGATTTTTCAGATAAAAAACAAAAACAAAAGTACCTTATACAGTAACTGTTGTTTCGTTATTTACTAAGCGTCAAACAGGATAGAGAATCAGTGTGGAGTTGGAAGTCATCTACTGAGGAACAGGTGCAGTCTAAATCCGTGTAAATCTCACACAGTGTAATTAACGCACACAATCAGAGGTGTGTGTGTGTGTGTGTGTGTGTGTGTGTGTGTGTGTGTGTGTGTGTAAGGGGGGAATTAGGTCCCGTCCCCAAAACGCGTCTGCCCCTTTTCCCAAAACAAAAGTGTCAAAGACTTCCAGGCCTTATCATTTTTGCAATATTTGATGCAAGAAAATTCAAACCACACATTCTGTTTTTTTCCACCTATGGATGAACACGATAAAATAAAATAAAAAAATCACACATTGACATACGTATAAAGCATGTTACAATATTAAGAAAAAAAAATTACATATGTTGTCAAACAATATGGACACATGGACCCTTAAAAAAGTCCCACGGTACAAATATAAGTAAAAACAATAGTTCAGCTAACTATTGGATAATACATAAAGTAATTAGAAAAATTAGGCAGTGAAGCTGAAAGACCAAAGTGTAAAATGAAACTCAATACAATGTAATACAACAACATGCATCAGTCATTTGAGAGAGTATCTCAAAATACACAGGACTGATTTTTATGAAAATCAGTAGAAAATGGTCCAAAGAACAACTAACCAGTTTAACTTGTTTCCTGCACTAGCATGGATAGGCAAATCAGTCTATTTAGTTGTTTCAGCCCGTATACGCATAGGATTTAAGCAATATTCTACGAATTTTAAATGGGTTTGAATGCTTCTCACATTTGCATTTACAATGGTTTTAAATGCAATTCCATAGATTTGTACAATTCGTTTGTTTAATTTCCAGATGGTATCCTTTTGCCTCTCGTGTGGTCTTCACACACTGGGAGCAAAGCTACCCAAGGTATCAAAAAGGACTTGCTGGCTCAATGGGGGGTGGATTACCTTCAACAAACAGGAAATGGATGTAAATGCTCACCTGTTTGAGTACGAGAACCACTCTCAGTCAGAACAATTTGTTTAGAGTCTGCAGCTTCATGCCTTGTTCGAAGGGGCATCTTAAAGCTTCTCCTCCTTCCATGGTTCAGTGCTTTATGAGCAAAACCATATTAGAAGAGGCCAGCAACTGTATGAGATCAGACATGTACAGGACACACGTCATTAACAGCACATGGCAGTGGCCCTGGAGCTACAACTGACTATGAGTGGACTATCATTCTCCACTGTAACGAAAGGCCCAATTAAGAACATTAATTATGCTTCTTTGTCACTCTATCAGTCTCTTTTTTGGCCTGGAGAGCATTTAGTCTGAAGCAGTGGCTGAATGCTCCCTCTTATGCTTTAATCCAATCTACTTGAGGAACTTTGTCATGTTTGGCCGAACTGGACTTCCTGGGATGAGCTGGGATATCCAGATGGACAGGGCAGTAGAGATGAGCTCATCCAGAGGGTAAGGATGTGTAGTCGCACAGAAAATGCAGTGTGATCTCAAAGACTGATTGTACAAGGTTCTCCTAATGCACTGTGAAAAACCTGTGAGGGAAGCGGGCGCAACATGTTTCACATCAGTGTGCCTGACAGCTTCTCACTGACACAGAAAAGGCTGAGCTGATACAGACTTAATGTCAGTTTGAATTTCTGAAGACAGTGAAAGCGAGGAAACATTTGAGAATGTATTTCACTTCTGTGATGTTAATTATATGTGGAGTCAAATATGATTTCACTGTTAACAGCCCCATACAACGCCCAGGGCAGGCTGCTGAATATGGAATTTATATGTCAGATTTTAGCTTTTCCTCTTTTAGATTTTGTTATGTGACCCTCTGTTCACGTAACATACTTGGGTTTACTAAGAATAGTTACATGAGACAACTCATATTTATACAATTCATTGCATTAACTTCTCGGCATTGACCTCATCATTTTCTATAGGTTTACGAAAAGACACGGGAGAGGGATGACAGATCCTCTTAAATCTTCCTCAGACACTAGGCTCGAGATGGAGCCGAATCATACGCTGTAATCCATGGCAACGGCTCACCGCAAGGCAGGATAATTGTGTTCTTCAAATAAACCATTAAATAGAGAGGGCGTGATCTTATTGATGAGCAGCTTGGACGAGCATGCAGGTATCATTCTGTCTTCCAAAGCACACGTGTTGATATATACAGTTTCATTTGATTTTGAAAAGAAGCTGCATAGCCCTGTTATGTCCATTTGATGGTGAAAAATCTGGGCTTACAGCACACTACATGCTGTTAAATGTCAGCACATCTATTCCTTTGTGTTGACTATTGACTCTACAAATATGGGAATATCACTACAGGTGGCCCACAGTGTCATATTTGTGTTTTCCTGTGCCAGAGAGACGCTACCTCTTTTTTGTCACTGATTTCTCAGTTTGGCCTGGATATATTTTTCAATAACTAACAAATAATAGAACAACTTACTTACAACAATGGGAGGTGGAGCACCATGTCTACACGTTTGTGTACGTGGATAACCATTAAGAGCTTTGGCACCTCAGGTTTAATGCAGTAACATTGATTGTGTATTAACATCTAGGTCAAACATTTCATTCCATCTATACCACTTATCTTGTGCAGTGTCTCAGGGAGCTTTGGAGATGACCCACATTCTATATATTATTTGCCGGGCGGAAGCTGAAACACCTGGAGTAAACCAATAGACACAGGTATCACCTGCAAATTCGACACTGAAAGGCCAAATTCTAAGCCTGGAATTTTGTTTATTAGGCCTCGAGTTCACACTGCCGGTTCTACTTTATGAGCTCAATCTTTTCTTTCTCATTTCCTGTCACTTGCTCCCTTCAGGGATCACCACAGTGAATCATGTTTTCCCATCTAACCCTATTCTCTGCATCCTCCTTTCTCACATAAACTAACTCCATATCCCCTTTCACTTTTCAAATCTCCTATGAATGATTTTCTTAAATTGTCGACCATAATAAAATGGCTAACTATTTTGGTCTCACCTGTACTAAGTTGATAGGATTCAATGGTGTAATGATGAACATTCACAACAGGTTATTGGACCCAACAACAACATGGAGGGGTGGAAGGCCCAATGCAGGCGCACTTGAATACATTTTTGTGGTATCTCAAACAAGAATTCCAAATGACCAGTTCAGTCAGCTTTCTATGAGGATCCTTGTATTTTGCTGGAATAATTTCCATCTTCGTCATATCTCCATTCAGAGTCCAACCCCATAGCCCCCAACACCCCCTTCCCAATTTACCAGATGATCCTGCTGTAAAGTGTTTCCAGATTACCAGACCTCAGTTTTCATGGCCAACAGAACATTAGCATGCTTATTGCTCCCGCCGATTATCCTCACTATGTACGGTACATTAGCGAACTGTATGACTGGCCCACCCCCTGCCTGCACAATCGACAGAGAGCATGAAAGAATGATCAGCCATTAGCAGGTCGGGTGTGAACTGTGAAAATGGGCTCTCACACCAATGACTACAGGAGGCCCTGATTTGCCTTAGCTTAACCTAGCATCCGCTAGCAAGGCCTGGCACTTATTTTTTTTTACACTGTGGTAGTGCATGAACTAGCATTAGCCTGTTCTGCCCAATGTAATGCAGTGGAATACAGACAAGTGTAGCGTGCTGAAGCCCAGTCTAGTGGAGTGCTCTGTGCAAGATCATAGTAAGACTCCTTGCTAGCATATGCTTGTGTTTAATGCAGCGACCTGCTTCTGCATGGTGAGTTTACACATACCCTGCAGTGAAGGTAGTCTGTGTGTGTGTGTGTGTGTGTGTGCGTAATATAAGTAATCAGTGTACCTCAAACAGGCAGAGTATAACTAGGCCTGGTGTGGTGAGAGTGCTGCAGACCAGCACTTGACATCACATGTTGACTGTTTCTGCAGCTTCCTTATTCAACCCACTGGGTGGTTGTGGGTCTGGGGGTCATGGGTATCAACAATGGAGTTGCCACATTTGGAAGCCACCAAAACAGCATGGCCAACAAGGTAACAGTGCTGTCACTGTACATTGTTCTGAATACTGTGGTGTATTGATCATTGTTGTTTTTTTTTCGTTTTAAGGAAGGATATTTTTTGCTGGATGAACTAAATATGATTGCTGTGTGCTCTTTGAATCATGATCATCTATGTATACTTTTTTGTACAGTGTTTTGATTTTGATGTTTTCCTCGCTCTGTGCTATAAGCAAGAGAGAAGACTGTCACAGAAAAAAAAGATACAACAAGGTCTCTGGAGTGAGTATGTGTGTCTGATAGTGGATCAAGCAGTGTTAGTTTGGTCTCTGTGGATAGGATGCTATAAGAGCTGCCAGCATGAAGGCAGAGGCATGTTGAGAGTCAAAAGAGTATTTCAAATGGATGGAGAAAAAAATCAAAATGAGAGAATATAGTCAGGGGATCCTCTATTGCAATGTGTCAAAGTAAATGTAGAAATTACACAAATTAGTAAAGGGAACTTCTGAACAGCCTCCTACATTGCCCCTGAAGGAGGATGTTCGTCTCATCATTAACACAGCTCTTTTGATGTTGATGCCATGGGATGAAATAGAAAACGTTAAAAAATAACTTCCTTTCTCATTTTCATAAGTACTTTTGATAAAATAGTCACTGAGATGTATGTGTGTGACCGAACATCTCATGTTAGAGATATCTCAGCATGCTGGACCTGATGGCTGACCTGATGAAACTGAGATAATGTGAACACGGGCAAAGTTCTTTATCAACTTTGACAGTGTTGAGGTGCAGGATTGAGACTGGCGAGAGAGCGTGATACCATGTTTCAACCTCATGCTTATTTGGTTTTTCCACTTTCACACCCCAGTCCAATTTCACAGTACAGAATCCTGGCCACATGATGACTTGTTGTAGTCCTCTGAATCAGTGGACCAGAGTGGACCCGCGGCTGCTGAGTGAACCCACAGCTAACCAATATCAGCTCAACACGCCGACGCCTGTATGTGCATGGTTAATTTGGTTGTTATTGCCGCTTTTGTGTGTCCCAGTGGAGCTAAAGCGTGTTGGTTTGTGGGCCAGGTTTTAGTTCCACTCACTAGTCTATGTGCATGAAGGCTGATGTGAGCTCCCTGTGGGTTATTCCCCACTTGATGTGTAAAAACCTAAAACTCTTATCTAACACTGACTACATTATTTTGAGATTTTCCTTTTGATTGATGGAGATGTTGGCGCATGGGTGAGGATTTATTTGCATGCACCAGTGGTTTTATTAAGTGTGTCAAAACAATGCTTGTTGGCTTTACAAAATGTAGAAAATTACAATTAGCACACCATACAGTCATTTTACCCATACTATGGTAGTGCCTGATTATTGTCTAGTAGATTAATTGTGTCTTTACTAAATGTATTGTTAAAGTATCACCTCACTTATCTAGTACAATGTGAAACAAAATACAGAATGAAGAACAGTGAGTATACTTAAAACCTTACCTTTAACACTTGGCTGGGTATATCTGTTCAAGTACTGTTACTTAAGTGATTACGTCTCTGTTCCCTACCACTGAACAGCCTAAGGACCTTCAAATCCTTACCCCTCTGTCATATTCACATTTCATCATGTATCCATACCCCTCACTTACAAACAAACATCTCATTAAATGTCTAGATCACTGGCAGATCCCTTATTCATCCATCTCACTGTGAAATCCAGACATGATTTTGAACAATAGCATCCAAGTTCTATCCATATATTAACATGAAACTCTTTGAATTCTCAAGTCCTTAATGGGTCATCTTATGTGATCACTGGGTGTGTGATATGGGCATTGTGTGTACATGGTCACAAAATGATATTTGAGCATTAAAACAACTAATGGGTGAGCTTTACTATTAAACTGTCACACTTGAGATTTCCAGATTAGTGTCGCTTATTGATCTCATATCCTGGTCCTGTTGTTGTGGCATTGTAGATGCTGAGGCCTTGATTTCTATAGAGGCTTGAAGTCAGTGATAATGAGCAACAGGAAGGGTGCGATGTGGAATTGTGAGACAAACACTGGATTAATGTGCTGTGAAGTGTAAACACTCCTAACTGGATTTCACCTGATTTGTGCCAGCTTATGCCCGATATCCTGATATTCAGCATCTAGGCTCATTATAAGATCTAATTCAATTGGCCTTAAGTTGTAAATGTGTATCTGAGCGGAAGAAAACGGAAGGGCGCAACTGTGAATGGTTGTGATTATTGCACGGTGCAGATAATCGAAACTGAGTCTTAAACCCTATAGTGAGAAACTGAAGCAACTATGCATTTGGTAGTTCCTTGCCAGTGAGGAAGACCAAAACAAGAGTGAAAGCATCGGGAGATGGTGGAGCCCCAGCTAGTGTTCCATGCTTACTTGGGTGTAATGACCCATCAATTGTGACATCTTGTTTCATCAAATTCTGCTTCTTTTCACTTGTCTGTCTGGGGCTGGGCTCTCCCTTTCTCTTGGCCTTCTCCCCTCTTGCTGTCTGAAATCCATCTCCCTGCCTCTTGTTTTCTATTTCCGTCCTTTTTAAGTGTCTGCTTGCCTTTGCCACTGGATATATGCATTGTAAAGGTTATGGTTTGCAGTAGAATTTCCCATTTGGTTGGCAGCAGCATGAGTAAATGGTAAATGTATCACTCATTGAATATGACTATCCTTAAATTACATTGGAATACCAATTAAATGCTCGTCATCAGAGCCTGGATTTTGGAGTGCAAAAATTCTTTATTATTAGCAAATATTTTTTACGTATTCAAAGACAAAAAAGCATTTTCATAAAAAATGGACTTGAAGTATCAGAATTACAAGTACTCATCATGGATTTTCACTTAACTTTATAGGTTTCTTTTATTGCTATTTTAGGACCGTAAGGCATGAATGATGTATAAATGATGGCTGCAAGAGAATCAGCTTTGTTTGATGGAGGAAAATAAACAAAATTTAAAAAAGAACATTAACAAACAAACAAAGAGCTAGGTAATGAGGTGTTTTAGACTTTCTGGACCAATTACAGTGAAGGAGGACATTTAATACTGTATGTAAAATATCCATCCATTCCCCTCGTATTTTTCTTCCTCTTATCTGACGCAAGGTTGACCTTTACTTAGGACATTGTTGGGATTCTGAGGGCAACAAATGGACAATTCTGTGTAAACCTTGCTCATTTCCCCAAGAGAGGAGACAGGCAGCAGCTGGCAGGTACCTGGTTGTAGGAGAGATTCACTTGGAGATGCTGAGCCACCGTTTTTTCCTCAATGAAAGGCGTGAGCTGATGTGGTTTGGGCATCTGCTAGAATATTCAAGAACTGGTACGTCTTTTCAGCTGGACAGAATGGGAAACTCCGCAGTCAAACTAAAGCACAGGGAAGTATTAGTGTACCTCCTCTGGCCACAGAGCATCTTGGGGTCCCCTCGTCAGAGCTTCCAGCATTGAGAGTGTCTCACTTTGTTGCCACTGCAATGCCACACCAGTTAAGTGGAAGAAAAGGGCGAGATGCTTTATGTTTTACTTAAAACATATTTATGAGAGGATTTTATTTTCGAGTAGCTGTATTTATTGTAATACATTTTAGAGAGGGAGAGAGAGAGATAGTGGGAGGGAGGCAGGGGAGCCAGCTGACGATGCTTCCCACTAGGACATCAGCAGGCCCAACGCCAACCCGCAGGCCCAGCTCTTAGCTCAACCTCTGACAGGCTTCATACTTATTGCTCAATGACATTCGATGTTTTCCTTCAGTTTGCTGTACGATTGATTCCCCACATATGTTTGAAATATCTCCAGAGCCCTAAAGCAGGGTGACTGGCACAGTAGCACACTCAGAGACAGTGGGGGTGCAGAGGAGATGTTGTGTACCAGATACAGAAACATGTAACATATTTGAAAAGCAAATTCAGTGTTCAAAATTGACAGATGTCAGTGACCTGCAAAGGACTCCAGTACCTACTCAATGTATCTGCGAAACTGATATCGAGACATACAGTCATAGACTACTGCAGTTATCATTTATAATAATTAATTTACTGGCAGCAAATATCTGTAGTGAGTTCTGAGACAACAAGCAAAATATGCCAAATATGCCAAATGTTTTTGTCTTTTAAACAGTCAAGAATTCTGAATTACAGATTATTGTTTTTGTGTTATAGATAAAAGTATTTTTTAGATTGTCATTGTTTAAAACATACAGAACGTATGTGTGTAAATGAGAGGAACCCGGGTGGAACGATGAGGCTACAGGGAGTGGAGATCAAGAAGTTGGAGGATTTCAGGTACTTAGGGTCAACAGTCCAGAGCAACGGAGAGTGTGGAAAAGAGGTTAAGAAACGGATACAAGCAGGTTGGAATGGGTGGAGAAAAGTTTCAGGGTTTTTTTTGACAGAAGAATTTCATCTAGAATGAAAGGAAAGGTTAACAAAACAGTGGTGAGACCAGTGATGCTGTATGATTTGGAGACAGTGGCACTGAACAAAAGACAGGAGGCAGAGCTGGAGGTAGCAGAGATGAAGATGTTGAGGTTCTCTTTAGGAGTGACGAGGATAGGATCAGGACCAGGTCCACCAGGGGGACAGCACATGTTAGATGTTTTGGAGAGAAGGTCAGAGAAGCCAGACTGAGATGGTTCAGGCATGTACAGAGGAGGGATCGGGATTATACAGGTAGACGGATGCTGGAATGGGAGAGAATGGGAGATGCCAGGCAGGAGGTCTAGAGGAAGACCGAAGAGAAGGTTTATGGACGTAGTGAGAGAAGATATGAAGGTAGTTGGTGTGAGAGATGAGGATACAGAGAATAGGGTTAGATGAAAGAGGTTGATTCGCTGTGGCGACCCCCGAAAGGGAAAAGCTGAAAGGAAAAGAAGAAGAAGAAGAAGAAGAAGAAGAAGAAGAAGAAGAAGAAGAAGAAGAAGAAGAAGAAGTCATTGTTTAAAACATGTTATCCTTTTGTTATTATCTTCTTTATCACAGTTGGCATTTTATGATTGACAAATGCATATACTGAGTGGGTATTTTGCCTTTTAAATACGTTTTTCAGTGTTTTCTGTTGAAAAAAAACATTGGGGGGTTACCCGAGGTGTATTCTTACATTTTCTTTTTGAGTACTTTTCACAACATAGGGCAAAAATATTCTCCAATCTGCAGTAATCCAGCATGTTGCCTCACTTGGCAAGTCCACGAGTCCACTTCTCATCTTACTATGCAAGTAGATATGAAGCGCCGTTAATAATCTTTTCTAAATATGGTTGGTGATTAATCCATTAGTTAAACAATAACTTGCTTCACTTTTTGTTTTACAAACTTGAAGGTTTCTGGAGTTCACTGCCCTCACCCTGCCGATTTGTATTGCAAGTTTAAGCATACAATTTATCACAGTGTTCATGCAGTGTTAAGGCCCTCTGGCGTGACTCCTACTATCAAGTTCAGTTCTCTCCTGAGGTGTGTCATGGTTGGATAGAGCCTCATGAGGAATTTTCCCCTTTTATGAAAATGGATCCTCGGTGCGTATTACAATGTGTCACATCTTGTCACTGAACAATTCAATCCATGTACTGCTTTGTTTTCTCTAGAATGGGGAAGGGGCATGGAACTACTGTTTTAAACACTTTAATGCAATTTAACAATGCCACGTATTCTGTTCACGTTTCATTGGGGTCCCTTACGTGTGAAATTGCAGAGGCTGCCCAGGCTGAGCGATGCGGCACAGCAGAGCCTGGGTCAGACTGAAGCGCCAGATGTGGGAGAAGGACCGCAATTAATTGCTACACATTGTTCAGTGGGTGTGTGTGCACCTTCGGTGAATTAACCGCTCTCAGGGTGTGACTGTTTGAATAAAGGGAATTAGGTATGAGGCCTCTCACTCACAGCTGAAGCCAACTGCAGCAATTGCATCCAATTAGCTTATCTGGCCCCAAATTCACATGCTTAACTTGTTGTCTGTTAGTGTGTAAACACAGAAAACTACTTCCCTGAGAGTGCCATGTTTACGCTCTCACATACACACCTAATAATTTCAATGCATTTCAGGACAGGGTAACTTTAAGATTCTGTTTTCATTGTAATCAGTAAAGCATTCAGTTTAGAATGACCATATTAATAGTGATGAATGGAAAGCTTTACATCAGGTAATAACAACACACCTCTGAGACAGAGAGAGTTAAGTCTTGTCTTGCTATTAAATGAGAATACACTATGACGTTGAGAGCAGAGGTAACATATATTAATGACAGCTAGATGGCAGACATCAGGAACATGGGGCTCTCTTAATGCCATTACCATGGTCGTCCATTTGTCCATATGGAGAATGACAAGAAAGGTCTTTTTGGGTACAGCATTCCTCATAAATACAAAAATAATGTATTTAGTAAAATTCGGATGCATTTGGCTTTTAGTTTGACTTGTTTTAATATCAATTAGTTTGACAGCTGATTTCATTATATTCAACAAAATACAGTATCATTTAACGCAGCACACAATCAAATTCTCTTGGGTCTATGATTATCATATAACAACTCAGGTTGACTAAAACACAAAGACCACCAGCATCATCTTTATCAGATGATCTTTATCAGATGTTGCAGTGGCACCCTAATCGTGACCCTGGTGTAGCCTCTGGTCGAGAAAGAGTCTCGTGTCTGCTGCCCAGCCCCACAGAATAGAGCACCTTTTCCCTCCACCTGCCCCCTATGTCACTATTTTCCGAGGCAATAGGAGGGTGGAGGAGTGGGGGTGGTTTGATGGAGAGGTGGTGGGTGAGGGAGGGGTGGGGGTGGGGGTGGGGGGTTGTGGTGGTGTGCGTGTGTGAGGGGGAACTCTGCTTCCCCTGGGGCTGCCTGCTGGAGCGAGGTGACCCAGCTTGTCGCTCGGTGACCTGTGAGAGGGACATTATGAAGTGTGAGTGGCTGTCACCCTAACTGTTTGTGACAGCACGGCTCCCGGCACAGCTGTGCCAGCCTGCCCCAGCCAGAGACCCAGGGCCCATGGAGAAGGGGGTGGGAGAGGGGCCGCTTTGGTGATGGTGCGGGATGGGGTGGAGTGTTCAGGGAGTGTCTGTGGCAGGGCAGTAGGGTTGGAGTAGAGCTAGAAGGGAAGTAAGGGTGCTCAGGGCATTTGCACATGTAACATACTTGCCTAATGACTTACCCATTGATTACTGAGCTTGAGGGAGGACTCTGCAGTCTAACTGTGTAGACAGCCAGGCCTGGGGGGTTTACAGTATACGGGCAAGTGCAGGTATACTTCAAGAAAATGTGTATAGACATAATTCTCTAATTTAAAGAAGCAAAATGCAAATTCCATTGTGAGCTATTTTTCAACAGTTTCATTTCACTTAACAGTAAAATCTGCAGTGCATTCTGCTTAAAATCAACCTCAAGATTGATAGGGAAACTGAATTTTGGATCACAATATCAAATCTCAAAACTCAATTTCCAGAATACAAGAGGGTGCACCTTTTTTTTCTTGACCCAATGTCCACTAATTTGCATTCCAGAGTTCTTCAGCAAATATAGCATAAGTGCATCGCAGCACAGGCCTCATGCTGTCGACCAGGTTGACTGTATTGTTACGCCGTTCAGAGAATGGCGTAACAATGTAGTTAAACTTAGTACAGTATCTCATCATTACCATCTGTCATGCCGTCCCTTCGAATGAAGAGAGTATTTGAACTACTGCTATATATTCTATGATTTAAACTTGTATAAAATTCTTATCAAAGCTCTAACGAAAGGGTCAAACACCTAATCTTCCTGCAAAGTTTTGTTGATGTTCTACCCTGTCACGTCAAAATGCTGTGTTTAACTCAGAATCATGAAACAAGAAGTTAATGCTGTCTTTGTGATGTACAGTACCATGGCAAATCTTTCCTTTGTTTCCTTTATGATTCAGCGAAATCAATTTCTGTATCTAATGGTAACTGAAGGATGAAATCTCACCAGCTACACTCTTAAATTAATCAATGCAAACCACAGGACAGCATGGCTCATCAGGTAGAGTGGCCGTCTGGTGATCATTAGATTGCTCTTTCGATCCCCCAGCTCCCCGATGACTGTGTGGAAGTGTCCTTGAGCAAGATACTGAACCCGTAATTGCTCCTGATGAACTGATTCGCACCTTGTCGGGCAGCCTTCCAACATTAGTGTGTGCGCGTGTGTGTGTGTGTGTGTGTGTATGTGTATGTGTTAATAGCTGAAAGAGGCAAACATATCAATGATTAAAAGTCATAGAATACCATCTTGAGAATAAAATAAATTCCAGGCATTGCCTTTGGGGTGCTGTATTACCTGTGAATGAACTTAGTTTGATTAAACAATAACCAGAATAAGTTTTGGTTAACATGTTTTTACAAAAATCCTTAAAAGCAGCTCTGATATTGTATGTCATGGTACTGAGGCTGACAGCATGGGCAACTTTTGAACACTTCCTACTGTCTGATGGAGACATTCATTTTCCTTGAGGAGGGACCCACTTTCTGGAGTCACTGTTCTTTGCATATTATGTTTGTTTTCACATAAACAAGCAAATGAGAAAACACAGAGTGATTCTTGATTCCTTACAAATAAACGACCACATTTCTTAAAGCCAAAGCAATGTGATTTATATCGGCTGTTACAATGACAACTTTTTCTGCAAGCTGCAAATAGTGCAAATAGTGCAAAGGTTATCTGAAAATTAGCCAAACCGAGGAACACTGTTATAAACTTGTATAGCATTTCTACCTTGGGTGTAAATTCACCAGTGTGTACTGTTTTGCTCAACTGCATCTGCTTTTGGCATCCTTTTACTTGTCAAAAGGGTTATCTAAACCTGTGGTAAAGGTTTTTAATAACAAATTTGACATTTGACCTTTAGTGTCAACTAAAAACAGGGTTGTTCACTTTGTCAAAATAATTTTACTTTTGTGTGAATCAAGATACATATGTGGGGTTTGAAACAGCCTGTGTAGTAGCGATGCCTTACAACATTTGTATTGTAAAAATGTTGGCTAGTTTTTCATCTACTTTCATCTAGATAAGTTGTGTCCTGTAGTATGCACGCCTGATTTGTGTGCACCAATGTGTTATGTATGACCATTTCTTTTCTTAGTGGTCCTGTGGTATAGGCCCTCAGAAATGACTGAATTGTTGTCCTGCGCCGCTGTGCGTACTTCATTCGACTGATAGTACAACTCTTTAGATGATTATGAGAATTGCCAGCCTTGGAGTTTGTCACCCACAATTTAAGGGACTTTGTGAAAGTGGGACTCCGTCATCCATTTCAAGACAAGCATGCGTTGATTTGGATTGATGAAACGTATCTATGCTATGCTTGGCTTTATAAATCTGACCATGATTTAATGCAGAATGTTACATATCTATATCTAGATAGGTAACATCTCATTAGCTGTGACAACTAAGCCTAATCCCCAGCTACTGCATAACAAAATTCCTGGGGGGGTTTCAACGACAGTATAAACTTTCTTCTCTATGGTGTTTCTATGTTTTCATCATTCTCCCCTCCATCATTCAGTCCTTTAGAAACAAATATTCTCTCTCTGCAGGTTAGCATCCCATCTAGGTATCTCAAACTTCCCACTGCACGCTCTTTCTCTTTCTGTGTGCCTGTGTCATGGCTGACTTGCATCCTTTCTCTGCAGGGTGTCTCCTGGTAGCGCCCAGCTGGCGCTCTGTGGATTTGCTGGGCAGAGGCAGGAGGCCGTGCCAGCTCTACTGGTGCAGAAAGGGGCACACCAGGCGAACAGGGCCAGTGTCAGCAGCAACAGAATGCTGTCCTCCTGGCTACAACACACACATGCACATATGGCTGCAAGTATTACTGCAACACAAATGTATACACACCAGTATCAACTGGCTATGCAAAACAGACATTGCCCGACTCAGACCTAGTTAACTGGGACTAAACACTTTATTGTGCACTACAGTCGACCAAAAAACCACACAGATGTGTAGCAACACACAAATTCACATGCCAATACTTCACTTTTTGTTAAGCAGCCTGTGATCACCTGTAGAATTCCAAGCAGAAGTGTATGAGAATATGTTTTATATTGAGTGGCATTAGTTTAAAATAGCTTTTGTGGTTTCAACTTATGACTGAACTGATTTTTTTGCAATCAAGAGGATGGTTCTACCCCCACCCCTCTTCTCGTCACGGCTTCTGCTTATGACATTTGTGTCCTCACTGCCCCCTACTTCAACATGACCTTCTTCCAGCAATAACTTTGCAAATCCAATGAAACCTTGTTGCCCTGGGAACCACAGGGAGGGAAAAGCACACTGTATCTATATAATTTCAAAACTTCTGGATTCTCTGTGATATAAATGTCAAGAAATATACAAACAAACTGAAACCATAACTCATATGGGGATTTTCTACACTTCTGCAAATATAAGCATTATGGATTTGCATATGGATTTGTATACTGTTTGATTACTGGAGTCCTGACAATTCAGCCTAACTTCCTTATTTATATTAGTGCCTGTGTGTGATTTGACCTCTTTCATACAGAGGGACCCCCAGTTGTGCTCTAGAAGCCAGCCGAGCTCAGTGAAGCAAGGCCTATATGCTCACTGGCATTTCACATACCCAAATATATGCATGTAAACACACATGGACAGCATTTATCTCAACACCATCTAATGTGACACACAAACACACATGCACACACACACAGGTGTGTTTTGGATTTGGAAATAACTGTCAGTGTAATGTAAACCTAATATATACTTTAGGTGGCATTTTGCTCTGGGTGAAACTCTGCTTGAGTCTTCACTCCAGGCCCCCCCTTTGCCATCCTAAAGATTTGAGGCACACTTCCGCCTTAAAAGTTGTACACCAGCACCTTTTTATAATCAAGATAAAACCTAATTGAGCTCACCCATGCAGAAGATGCTCTCGCCTTTTTGCACATACACACTTTTTGAGGAGATGGGGCCTATACTGTTTCAGCTCATCCAACTGTGAGATTCCCCTTTCCAGTCCTGCCATCATCTCACTAATGGTGTTTCTATCTCTTCTCCATAGGTGGTAAATGAAGCTTTTAAGCAGGGTGGAGGGAAGGGGGACCACTGAAAAGATTAATTGACTTTCTGCAGAGCTTTACTTATCCTCCACTGGCACCTTTGACTTTTGAGTGTATGTGTGTTTGGACTGCATGATTATATCACAGTTATTGCTGCAATTTGTGGTTTGCCCAAAACTGTCTTTGAAATATCAAACTGTGTCCCTGTGACCATTTAATCCACGCCGCTTGGATGCTTGGAACCCAATTACACTAAAATATCTGTCTTACTCGCAATTAAATATTTTGTGGCCATAAGAGATACAAATGTTGTGTCTTGGTCTCATAGTAAGATGACATTTTTTCTTTTGTTGTACTTACCCAAGTTTCAGCGTTACCTTGCTTCCCCCCCAGTTGATTTTCATTCTGTGCCTTGATTTCCATGTGGTTTTCATTATCTCCACCTTCTTCATGCAGTTTGTCCATCTGCTACCTTTGTCTTGTGTTTTGTTCTTTTCTGTGGCAAGCCTAGCTGTGTTTGAGGTTGAGTCTTTTTTTGTGGCTTCAAATAATGCTCGATAGCTTAATAGAGTGTCCTCCTGTTTACCAAAATGTGTCATAATCAAAGAGTGTCTGTCTCCTCACCAGCCTTTTCTCTGATTCTTGAGGATTTGGAACTAATTTGCCTTTTGTAGAATAACATATTCACAGTTACACGATGATTTTGTCACAGTGGCATTTCCAGACCCTTTTAATCCATAAGGTCAGAGTCAGGGTTAGTAATACTCAATGTGATAAGACAAGACAAGATTGACTTTATTGATCACACGATGTGGGAAAATAAATTGTCAATTGCCACAGCAGTAATGTGTTGAATATTTTGACCATTTGGACCATAAAGTCTGACTGAAGGTTTTGTAAACTGCACAGTCAGTGGAAAAACTGCGTGACAAAGACAGCGTTTACATGGATGTCAGTAAGCTTTCAATGGTCTTTTTGTTGCATACAGGAACAACAGCAGTCAAGTGATATCATAGAAGGGAGGGACTGTCTCAATTCTGTAGTGATGACAAAAGAATAGTTTTTACTTTCTGTGAGCAAGAATTTCATGTAGTCTTCAATAAGGCTATATACATATGTAAATATATATACAGAATATTAGACAATCAGTAATCCATCTTTAGAAATAATTTAAAAAGTTAATCTTCAGATAGTAACTCGTACCTGTCTATCCTAGAGATGTCTAAAACACAAATTCTTTAAAACATACAAGTCTAGGCAAACCAACCAATGTGTTTGTTGCCCATACATGTAGTCTGCTGTAGTAAATGTACAATGACATTTTAATATTCTCATCATGTTAAAACATGACTAGTATATCATTGTAAAATTATTGAAACAAAGAGGCTGTTCAGCAGAAACACCCTGTGCCAAAGTTAACACAGATACCTTTGCCCTTTTATGTTTTTATTTATTTAGTCATTTTTGTGAGACAAACAAAAGTAAAATATGTAGGTGATGACCTCTTTAGGAAACAAGTTTTAATGCACCAAAGTGTACAGCAGTTAGGAGCTCACTCAAATGCATGCAGAGATCCCTATAAAGAGGACACAACACATTCAGACCTTTTTTATTTTATTTAATTAGTTTAATGTCAATTTTAACATTCTGCGAGCCCCAAATTGCCAGAAATATGCAACCAGGGGAATTTCAAAGTGAGCAGTCAGGCACCAGCTGGAAGGACAAAGCATCAGCAGCTGACCAACTGCTGAACAGTGTTGTTGGTTGGAAAAGGTTAAAAGTATTGCATCAGAGGATTAAAACCTGCAAGACAAAGAGAATCAAAAAGTTTGAGAACAACATTGTTTAAAAATGAATAATGTGAATCATTAGAATCAGATTTACATCAGGCCAGGAAGGCAAAATAAATCTATAAACTAAATATATTAGAAACACAGTGAAAGAAACACTTCCCTGCTTTTAAAGGAGTACTCGAGGAATAGTCTCTGCTCACACTACGATGTTATATACTTCTTACCATATCGACAGGTAAAGTTTGATGCACTTGTCATACGAAGGGCACTCAAGACTTTTCTCTCTGGAAGAGGCTGACAAGATTATTTTCTTAAAGTGACTTAACAAGGAGTAATCTTGATTCCAACTTTAGACTACCACCCCCCACCCACCCACACACACACACACACACACACACACACAGGCTCTTGTCACACAAAAACATGGCAATTGATGGACATAAAAATGGACGTACAGACTGCAGTAACTTTGACTTTGAGCTCATGTACTGTGAGAGAAAAGCCAAATGTGTCAATGTTCAGTTACTTCCCTGCCCCCATACCACTGCTGTAAAACTCCACCACCCACAGCTGCACAAGGTTCTGCTGTCACGGTGATAATCTCTTTGTCAGGGGCCGTCTGTTACAGATTTGTCCGTCTGATTCGGTGAACGTCCGAGTGGCAGGTCTGGCTTTAGTGCCACAGGGTGTCCGTTGGTCTCTGTCACTGTGTGTCTGTGTGTGCGCTCGCCCTGTGCCATAGGTGGTGGGCTCTTCATTTCTGTCAGAGTGTGTATGAACCTTGTCTACTAGTCCAATATTACAGAAGAGTAATAGGGGTCTGTAGCAGCTGCTCCTTCAATGATCCAATTTAATATCAAATGCCCACTTTTTTTGGAGTCCGCACTTACCCGTCTCACCTCCAGTGTACTCCCTGTATATTGTTACCATCCACTGCACAGAAAATGTTGAAAATAGGACATTATCATCCACTAGATGGCTCTGCTTTCAGCATCAAAGTCTCCTTGGTCACAAACAACATTAAAAGTCAAAGGTTTTTGTAACTATAGTGGCATTAAGCTGTGTGTTTGTCTATGGGTGACATAAGTAGAGTGAGATGGTTTCTTCTAGGTAAAATGATTATTAACTGTGTTTATAGGCTTTTTGACTAATTCCATTCGTTCCCACACTTTTCATAGCAATTTACAAACTTTATTATAGCAGAATGTTACCCTCTAAACAGTAACTAGAAGTCCTGTAAGATATTGCAGTATTAGCAATATCAAAAGATGACAAATATTATTAAAATGATTGCTCATTGGTTCTGTAAAATAATCACTACATATATTGCATAGTATATAGATTTTTTTTTCTATCATAAAAAACTTTTTTTGACATCACTTGTTTACAACAGTTGACAACATTTTAAATAGAAACAATAAGTATAAATTAGGACTTCCTCAATTGTGCATTCTTTTTAATTGTATCTCACATATATCATTACTTTGAGATTACTTTTACTTCGAATTACAAGACTGAAATTATTTTGGTGATTGTTTGAAAAATTTGCTGCAGTTTGACAGTAATGGTCAACAGAGACTGACAAAACCTTTATCCAATGTCATTTCAAATTTTGACCACTTTAACCTTGATACTTGGGAGACATTAACCTTTTCGTTATTCTAGACAGTGTCTCTGGATATAGATCATACTGATATCAAGTGGAATGTGAGGCAGTATAATGTTTCATCCGGAGAAAAAAATCCTGCAGACCACAACATGCTCCGTTACACAGCATGAAAGCGGTTCACTTTCTCCACTAAAGAAAGGTCAGATTTCAAGTTCAGCACTTCCGGAGATATTCATCGTCTCAGGGGCACCACATCAGTGGTTATCAGGGGCCTTAACTGTTACTTGGAGGTTACAGGGTGCCCAGATACAAGCCATTTTCCTGTTCTCAATTTTTATTTAGCAGTACTTGTCTGCTTTCGATACGAGGAACTGAAAATAGAATTAACATTCAGTTCATACTAAATGCTATGATGACATTTGGGGAGATATGATCACAGAAAAATGTGAAATGTATTACATTGTCTTTCATTATGTTGTAATTGTTAGGTTAAGTTATTGTTTTTCGTAGCTCTCTTTCCTTCATTTGCCTTTCATCCCCTGCCTCCCGACACCTTCCCTTTGCTCTATCTGTTGTTTGGTCTCCTCTTGTCACTCCACTGCAATCATCTTTGCAGGGGGGCTTGTCATCTGTATCGACTCATATCCTCCGATCCCCTTTTGCTCGGAGCACTACTGCACTTAAATGTCAAGGCTGATGAGCCAGCCACACCCACCTGCCACATCAGCCCGGTGCCTGCTAAAAGCTTTTATAGAGTGTGTGTCTGGTGGTTGATACAAATTAGTTTTACACTTTTTTTTTTAGAGATTACAACTCCAAAGCAACTTCTGGAAAGAAGAGAGAGAGAGAGAGAGAGAGAGAGAGAGAGAGAGAGAGAGAGAGCGAGAGCGAGAGAGAGAGCGAGAGAGAAAGAGAAAAGGGCATGGGGCAGGGTTGGTTGCCATCTAGTGGTTTACATAAGCCAAGGCTGACATGTTGGAAAACAATAAAGGTGACAAACTGAATCATTTTTCACTTGCTTGAGCTGTTATACATTTCAGAACATTCAGAACATTACTGTTCGATACAAATCATACACCGAACACACTTCTTTATTAAATTTCTAATGTCTGAAACATAAATATGGGGTTATTTTCATTTTTTCCTCCTGAAAGATAAGTAAAGAAAAGCCCTGTAAGTCAATATTTTTGAGATAATACAGAAGCACCTGCTCTACTGACCAGGCCTGTTTGGTGTTTTTGTGAGCAAGTTGAATTTCGACTCGAGAATGACATAATTTAGAAACTATGTACAAAGATGTTTTCTTTGTTATGAGGGATTACATTTTTTAACTTAAAATTTTCCCCCCTTTTTTTTCCTTAACTGTACTTTTGATTGTACTCATATCCTAGATGTCTCCTCAAACTGTTGTTATGATGCTGAGAAACAGAAGTGACATTACTGGAAAGCAGGATACAGATCGATTTAATCATTTCCAGATTATTGTTGCCTTCAAAAATACATTGTACATAATATCCAATGTGTAACTTTGGATATAACGAAGCCTCGGAGGGTTTTGAGAAAATGCTGAGAGATAAAAGTAAAGGGTATATTGATTGAAATAATTAACTAATCATATATGCAATCATATATTCATAGTTGACTGATTGACTTTGTAATTTAGAATGTAAATATGTTTTAACTTCTCTCTCTTCGGACTGTATCTGACAGGTCAGCCAAAAAACAATTAGATGTTTGTTGGGGGACGTTTGCTTGAATGTATTTAATTAGGTGTTTCCTTAAAAGGTAAGAATTTGTGATACTTGACAAAGAAATTAAAGAAATATGTCACTCATTTCAATAACATTAATTTCCTTTTCCTTTATTTACAAAACTTTGGCATTCTAGCCAACAATGTCAATGACAGGCCAGATATAGACAGTATTTACAGTCAGAGCAATGGATGCACAACACAGTATAATATGTACAACTTCAGTATATACGCAAACATTTTATATATAAATATATATACACTTGTACTGCTTTTTGATAGCTGTACACGATGATATATACACAATCTCTTCTATTGCAGGTGATTTTTCAATGCAGTATGTACAATAAAAAGTAAAAATATTTACATTACTACCTCCAATGTGGTTGACCGGCCCATTATACAATCAGCTCACTCATAGACGCATCAGTCCAGTCTGTCCTGGATGTCTCACAAGAGCGCAGTGCAAAACAGCTCATACAGTCTTTAAATCTGGCATTAATGCTATATATCATTATTGATTGGAAAGCATTTCACAGTGTAGTTGTACCTCTGACCAGTAAATTTGTACTTCGATCATAATCCCCCTACTGGTAAATTGTATTACAAGAGGGTGCTACTCATATCCGGAAAGCACCCTGGTCAGTCCTACCTCGTTTTTATGATTGCACTATTTTTATTTATTTTTCTTTACAGTCAGGGTAGCAGCAATAGGCAGTATATACAATTCTCTGACACAGTGATAGTCCAACATTTTGGCTTTCAGACACTATCAGCAAACAGAGCCTCATGACAGCAATTCAAGCAGACACACAACAATGAAAACAAAGAAAAAAAGAAGCAGACATTAAATGCTTATTTGATTATACAAAATAGTATAGACTGTCGGGGTTCGCTAAGGGTGTGGCATTATTAACCAGAGAGCCACATTGCACGCTCCAGTTTGTCATGCCTCTCTGACCACTGTTAAGCCAAATATCAATTTCAACATGTTCTAAAGCTACACAAGCAAACTAGTTCAAACATAAATATCTCCCAAACAAGCTCTTGCATCTGATTAGGGAAGTACATCGGTGATACATCTAACAAGACATAAGCAATATATTTGGATCCAAAGCCTGCATTTATGGAAGACAACAATACATACTTTACAATTAATAAGCATACTTTGGGCAATCCGACTTTTATGGTGTTACCAGCTAAATTAGTCATTCCCTTTGGTAGGATATTTACATTTATCACATGCATGTCTGGAGATCCATTTGACAAAAAACACAAAGATTACTGACTCGTTCAGATGTACTGTATATGAGTAAGTGTGGAAGACGTCTGAATGCTTGGCTCTCCAGATCTCATGATGATGAACTTGTGTGTCCTAAAAATGTGTGATAAGGAAAACTCACATCATTTGGCATGTGTTTGTGGCACTGAAAACCAGGCTTGTTTGTCCATGTTTATCTGCAGGAGCTCTCAAATGTGTCGATAAAATATGAAGTTATTTGTAAAGCCTTGTTTCACTACAGATCATAAATAACCAAACACTGGTGTGTTATTATCTGAGGTCAGCTGAATGTAAGACAGACTGAAGAGGGTACTGATAAATGTGAGAATACTGTTCTGATTTTCAAAATCACAGGAGCAAATGGACTGGATATATTTAAAAGTAGAACATAGATTTGCATAAGATTTTGGAATTTTATACTTTGAATGATCTGTTACATTAAATCAGTTATAGTCCTTTGTAGTTGAGACTTTCTGGAATTTTTAATTTCAGTCTAATTTAAAAAGTGTTGTGCTTTCTGAGAATTACAATTTATCGCTTATACAGCTTTATTTTAGAAGTATTATTGTTGTTACAAGTTTTATTTGAAATTGTTGAGTCTTCTACTTTTCCTTAATATCAGAATTTACGTTGGGTCTCCCTACTTTCTTCATCCCTCGACGCTGAGCCAAGCTGGAGGACTGCACAGGCTCCAGAACTGGAGCTGGGGTGCAGCGCCTCAGTGCAGAGTAAGTGGCGGATAGCGCCCCCTAGTGGACAGCAATATGAACTATTAATAAACAAACCAGTGCTTTAAAAAGAGGTAGACACTGCCACCCCACGGACAGAGAAAGGCAGAGACAGTGTGCACAACATTGCTATTACTATAATATCTTCGAAAATCAGATCCAATCTGTCTTCTATCTTGATATAGAAATGCTTTTGAACTGTCCAGTGATTACATATTTAAAGTATATTAGGGCATCACTTGTCATTGCTTCGCTTAACTGTGATCAAAGTAGTTCAATTTAAACATGGACATGCTTGTTGATATTATACCGCAACTGATGGACCGGGTTTTTGAAATTAACTTAAAAAAAAAGCAATTTTTTTGTATATGCCTGGATAAATAACATGCATGAACTCACCTTAACAGTGAGTGGGTCTTGTCTAGATAAAACTTTGTCTGACAGCTTGTCTCTATCGGCAATCCAGGGATGGCGAAGCACCTAAAAAGAAAAAACAAAGCTTTATAGAATAAATTCTACCTTCTACCGCATAAGCCAAATTTTGTAAAAAGGGTACAAACAGTAAAATGCTTATTTAGGGTATATTTACTGTAATCCGCATTATATGTAATGATTATTTCAACCTGCCTGATTAAAGGTCTCTACAATCAAACAGCGAAATTATTAAGGACAAATAAAACCTGGTATCATGGTATCAGTCTTGATCTATAACCTAATGTTTTATTGTACCTGTGGGGCAGTTAGGCGCTGATGAGGGTCCACATGGAGCATCTTAGTTACAATGTCCTGTTGAACGTATAGAAACAGGTTTATGGAATAAGTACAACAGACAAAATCACTGCCCATTTTGTATGTTTGTGTTTTTGCATGCGCACATGTTAGATGTTTTGAAGATAAAGTCTGCGAAGCCAGACTGAGATGGTTGGGTCAGGCACATGAGGGAAAGTGAATTTGTTAGTAGAAGGATGCTGGGGTTTTAACTGTTTCTACAGATGAAATTTCCAAAATCTAACCTTGGCAGCATCTGACACTTTGTCCCAGTTTCCTCCAGTGATGATGAACTTCCCCGAGCCGATTTGAGCCAGAATTTCCTCTGCCGTGTCTTCAGGACTGCTGGCAAATGGGCTGAAACTAGGAAAGAGGAACAATCCGTAGTTTGGATACATTTTAGAACAAGAAAAAGGTTTGTGGTACAATATCTTTTAAATCTTCAACATGATCAAGTCAACTAAAAAGGAGCAGAATGATTCGAGCAAAGAAAGGCCACATCATGATTAGTTAACACTTTTTACAAAAGAGCTCTGTCCGCAGTACTCAGATATTCTTTGTGTTTTTAAAGAATAAACTGACCCGGCAATCATGGTGTAAAGCAGGATCCCCAGGCTCCAAATATCACATGCGGCGTCATAACCCTGCTTCTTCAGAACCTGCATGCAGAAAACCACATTTCACACTTCTTGGAGGACCGTTCACATCAACTCTTTCAAATACAGTTATACCATTTGTGTATTTGCCAATGGCACAATGATTTTTCTGTTTAAGGATAGGGATCATATACCTCAGGAGCCATGAAGGTAGCAGTGTAACACGGAGTCATCAGTAAACCATTTTCAGCACGTAGTTGTTTTGCAAAACCGAAGTCACATATTCTGATGCATTCTGGGAGTCCTCTGTCATCACAATAGCGAATGTTACTGGGCTTCAGGTCCCGGTGAACGACCTGACCAAACAAACACGAGGCGCATACAGAAGCTGAAAACAACACTATTGGATATGGCAGAATTAATATAAAAAGATTATCCATTGTTTTTGCACAGATTTGCTCTATCACTATCTTATTTGTGTCGTGTTTTATAAGAATGCCTGGGTAACTATAGCATCATAGTAACATAATGATAATTTATTTCCAGTCTCCATCACATAATATCTCGAACTAACAAAACTTCCATCGAGCAATTGGTGGAAAAGTGAGACAAAGTGAAAACCCCTTAAACTATCTACCAATGTTTTTAAATGCAAATAAAAACAAATAGGATTAAAACACAAATTAAAACCATGTTACCAATTTAATAACACATGCTCTGTTTTTGTGTGTCATACTTCACCCTGTCCTGCCATCTTACCCCCTGTGAGTGTAAATATTCCACAGTCTTGGTCAGAGTGCAGATGATATCTGACGCATCTTTCTCTATGAAATTCGGCAGTGTCAGTACCCTGTCAAGCAGCTCATCTCCTCTCAATAAATCTTGAACCAGAAACACACTCTGGCTGTCGTCGAACACCTATGGGTAGATGCAAACACGTGAGGTCAACCAGGAGCAGTCCGAGAGTAGTTTGAAATTTTTACTTTAAAAACTGTACCATTTCAATATACTGTACTGGATGTCATGATAGCATGGCATGGGTGTGTCAAACTTACATCTTTCAGGGTAATAATATTTGGATGTTGACCATATCTTAAAAGAATCTCAATCTCCTCTGATGGATCTTTTCTTGCTCTGTCAATTATCTGTGATCCATACAAAATATACAGAATTTGTTGCAAAAGATGATTTTGCCTTTGGATATGTCTGACAAAAACCCAACAGTGCAAAAGGAATGTGTTCAATACCTTCACTGAATACTCCACTGCAGTTACTCTGTGCATACATCTCTTGTAAACTGAGGACGCTGTCTGTCCTACTTCTTCCTTCAGTTCATAGACGTCACTGAAGGCCACGTCGCCACGGAGATGCTATGGAGATGAACAAGGTCATATGGATTAAAACATACTGTATCCATTTGTTCCACAGCAGTCAGTTGTGAAATAATTGAAATTAATTCTATCCAGCAGGTGATGTATAGACATCTGCCAGTAAACTATCATTATTTAATCCTCTATAGTCAACTGAACTTTATTTGATTGACATTGTGCTCTTCCAAACTAATACAGTGATAACTGGACTATACATTTATACATTTTTACTTCATATTACTAAAAGTATACATGCTGCTATTTGTTTTTTAAGACAATAATCAAAAGATTATTACATGTATCATAGCTGATAAGTTATATTTTCCATAATTTATTATTCTTTTACAGATTTGTTACAGATTTATTCAGAAGTGTTATCATGATGAAATTAAAACATGTTCCAGTCAAAGTATCCTTTTAAACAGCAAATCATCTGCTGCTGTTTTAAATAGGCCCAATTGCTATGAATGGACAACAAATACAGAACTTTCAAGGAACTGAACAACATAGCTTTTTCACATATCTATGGTCACAACACAAATGGTACTTAGAATATAAAATAATACAAATTTTGTAAAAATGATATAACACCAGTTTACTAACCTAAAACTGTAATGATGTTTTACTGTCTGTTATTAGTTGTATGCCACATGAATTTATTCATTGAGAACATTGCCTAATTTATTAAGCATGTGTATGCAGTACCTGTGCAATGGGGTTAATGTTGTTCATCTCCTGCCGGGGAGGCATTACTGAAGTAACACTAGGCTCATGGATTTGATCCGTCGCAACAAAGCTGAAACCTCGAAACAACTGGTGTGTGTTTGCACTAGGGGGTATCCCAGGAGAGTCTGATGATAACACACAGATGTAAGACCCTTTGCTATACAGCAAGCATTTTACGTTACGTTACGTTATGTTAGTCATATCACTGTAAGACCAAACATACTTTTTGCCCCAGTATGTAATCAAATATGTCAAAATACTTAGAATATTTGTGAATGTTGTGTTTATTTAGTTACCTGTTGGAGTTCTTGAGGTAAATTCAGGGTCAAAGTGAAAAGTGTCTTCAGGCCTTCCAACGGTGGGTTTGAAAGGTGGTCGTATATCCTTCCTGTACAACTTCTGCAGGATGTACACAATCACAGTTACATCAGCGATGATCAAAGTAAGGTCCAAATGACAAGGCAGAAATCTGTACATGGGCTTTGACACAACTCGTTGTGTTTGGAACCAATTTTATTTGATTAAAGTGCTTCCCTTTGGCCACGTCATTCAGAGACAAGGTGTTTCTTTCAACTTTTAAGCTGACAATAGATAGTTGTATATGTTAGAGCTATAGATAACTGTATGCAGGCTGTGCTTCTCTTCTGCCTTTATACTGTCCAAGATTGGATAAAAAATTTTCTTCAAACTTTGCTGACTCCCAGCACATTGTAAAGGAAATTCTGCCATCTGCTGGTTATCTAGTGGAACTTTTCGAGCCTGTTGCAAACGAATGAAATAAAAAACTTAACAGTATTTTATGCTTTTAAACACCACTTCACAAAACCTATTCAAAATGCACTTCATAATGCCTGGATTATTGTGTCCACCTTTTTTTCCTTGTCTGAACTATAAACTATTGACCTCCCCTCACTGGCTCCTGGTGGCTTTCACACTTGATTTTGTCTTGCTTATTTCTGTTGAGGTGCTCCGTGATCTGATCCTTTGTCAGAAATCTTTAATCTTTCTAGAGTTCTTGGAAAAAAAAACTTGAGGGAAAGAACATATGTGTTCTGAGCCCCGGAGCTCTGGAATGATCTGCTTGAGGGAATCAGGTCAGCTAACTCAATTAGCTATCCAATTCCCTTTCCAAAGCAGTCTTTTATTGCAGAGCCTTTCATGATTAATGAGTTTTAATTTACCTTGCATTGGTACTAATTTCTAGAAGCATGCAATGTCTGATCTCAAAATGGTCTTTTCTTGAATCAGTATTTATTTTTTCTGTTCTTGAATAAGTCCACAATAAAAGAGATAAAAAGAACGTATAAAATTGTAAGGTATTTTCATTTTTGAGAAAGACCAAGGTTCTTCTTGATAGCGAGTCACACAAAGCCAGCAACTCTATCATCAAATGTCAAAATACTGTGTTTGACAGCAAACAAGAAGATAATATAGTGAGGAATGCACTGGCAGCCGTCGATGAGGCCGGAGATTATACTGCATGCAAAGCAGATAATAGTGGATTTTGTTAGAAATGAGAGCATCACCGCCCAAAAGGCAGATAAACAAGATTCCCCAGTGTGGTCAAAGCAGAGCATTTTGATTAACAGGAATTGGTGAAAGAGTGTGATTATGTATGTTAACACAATATCGGTGGTGCTTGCATAGGACACTTCAGTTGTGCAATAACTTAGTTTTGTGTTATTTTGATGTGATGTAAGGACACAAAAACAGTCGTGTCCTGTTTTGATCACTAAGGGATATAAACCCTTACAGAATTAACCCCTTCACAGATGTTAGATACATTGATAGATATCAAAAATGTTTACTCGGTCTGAAAAGTGGACAGTCATTTAATATGGCCAGTTTTCATGCTATGCTCCATATGACTGTTTTCTTTTATTGTACTTTCGATTCTATATACTGATGGTTGTGTCAATGTAACATGTTAAAGTCATCGGCAATTATCCACAGTTATGTTGACACCGTGCATTTTACTGTTGATAACACTCATGGCTGCACATGCTTAATTAACATTGGATAGGCGGCAGTATCACATTGCTCCCAGATGTGGACAGGATACTGTAAAGCAGTCTAGAATATGTAATTTGTTTAGTTCTGAGTGTAAAGTAATCTGCACCATGAGGAGAATTATTATCCAGTTGGATTTACTCACCTGATACTGCAAGGTTTTACTCGTACATTTTTGGCTATTGTAGCTGATGTACTTCCAATGCCTTATCTTAGCGTCTGATTATTTAGTGTATGATACAGTGCATAGTACATCTCCCATTCTATGTCTAATGAGGCTGCCCCTTTTCAAAAATGGTCAGGATCAGGCAAATCAAAATATAAGGATAATAAAAAATATATATTCTCTATGTATTGTAGGCATACTCACATTCCAGTCTATCGATGCAAAGAAACAGTGCCTTTTTATTTCTTCCACTCCATCTGGTCCTGCACCTATAAGACACAGATTTTCAAAAACAGTCATATAAAACAAAGGGAAAATGTACGAGGCAAAGAGAACTGAAAAACAAATCTCAACTATTGAGATATTCAAGTGTAATTTAGGTTTCATAAATTTCTCAACATGATATGCAGTTTAATAATCATTAATAGTCAGTTTAATGAAGCATGCCATGCTTGCAATGAAACGACTATGAATTAGGATGTCATTTCATCATATCAGTTGTAATAGTTACTTCATGTGTAGTGTATGTGAGAGGTTGGGCATGTTTACTTTACTTAAAATCCATGCAAATTTGTCATCTCCTCAAACTATTTGCGTATCCAAAGCAGAAATACTGTCTGATCCATTTCAATGCTGACCATCTACTGAATGTACAATGTGACGTTACCCAGGCGATTAGCAGGGTTCCTCTTGAAGAGCGCTCTTAATAAACTCTGCACTTCAGGACTGAGGAACTGTGGCATTCCCAGTTTGGCCCTAATGCACATTAGACAGACATTTAGTCATACAGAACTTGAGGTTTGAAAGTATTGTATCATGGGACTTGGGCATTAGTTTTGCTGTAAAAATGTGATTCAACACCGATAGAGGTGCATTATCATATTCTCATAGAAAGCTTAAATCCAGAATGAACATACTAACATTAGTATCCCTGCAACCAGTACACTTCTACATCTGCTCATTATTTGAGGGAATTTAATTTTTCAGTCAGAAATCTAAGAAGGCATGAAATAACATTTAAAAATGTACATCGCAAACCCTGTATACAAACTCTATATGTAAACATTGACTTTAAGAAGAGCAATAATACATAACGGTATGAAAAAAATGTTACTTTAGAATGAGTGCCATTGTCTCTTTGCGATCCTTTCCTTGGAACGGAAGTGACCCTGTCAACATTTCAAACTGCAGAACAGAAAATCAGAATTGTCAGACCACAGCTCAGATACCTGGGGCAACCTCTGCATAAAATACAAACTGAGTGGAAACGTAAACAAATATGTGCTCATAGTATTTAATTCGAAACTTTTCTGTTTTGAATTCCTCCGTAGTAGGAGAGGGGGGCTACTTTAGGCTTAAATGTAATATAGGCATCATGTGTAGATGAATAGTCCATTAATATAAAGCACAATCTCAAATCTACTAAGGAAATTGTCAAAAAATATAAATATATGATGTCTTATTACATTTTTTAATGATTTGTGCCTATTTTTCATTATTCATTTTGATTTTAAATTCAGCTATGATTCTTTTTTTTGTTTATTTGTTTCCTTGTACACAGCTAAGATTAGCGAAGGACAGATATCGGTACCACTTTCTGCTGCCATCCTAATGTTGCTGCCAGCTGTCGGTTAATGGCAACCTCGTTTTCAGTATTAGCGAATCTGCCAGTTAACAAAGCAAACAGAAGCACCAGCAGATGCACGATGACGAAAAGTGATGTAAGTGACATAATCTGGCAGACGGCGTAATTAAGCAGCTTTTCTGCCACGAGGAAGCCAAATGAAGAAACTACCTCCGTGTAACAGTATCACAGTCTTTTTGTCACTCGACATAGTGACTATTACCCCTAAACCAAGTGTAATAATGTAAAAATAATAATAATAAAATTAATCTTACCATTAGTACCCCAAATGACCACCAGTCAGCGCTTTGTGTGTGCCCTCTTCGGTTGACAACCTCTGGAGCCATATACTCAATGGTTCCACAGAATGAATAAGCTCTTTTATCATGGTCAATTGCTTCTTTGCTCAATCCAAAGTCTGTAGGGAGAGCGAGAGAGAGCAAGAGAAAGAGAAAATGAGAAGTTTAGAAGAATGATGAAGAGCATTTGAAATTAAGAAGTAGCAGTTTGAGAAACTGACCAGTTATTTTAATGTGACCCTCTTCATCAAGAAGAATACTGTTGAGAAAAGTTGATATTAAAATATTGACTTTAAAACAACAAATTTGTGAAATACATGTTAAGTGTTAAGGAAGAGGGCTAGACTGTACTTTTCTGGTTTTAGGTCCCTGTAAATGATCCCCAAACTGTGTAGATGGTCTAAGGCCAGTGCCAACTCTGCAAGATAGAACTTTACATCCTCTTCTGTAAACATGACCTAAAAAAAACAAAGTATATACACTGTAAATGTTATGAGGCAAAATGAAAAAAATAGCAAGTAAGCTAAAGAAAACAGATTTCACAACAATCATGGGCTCAAGTGTGGGACTGTTTTCACTCTTGAATAGAAGCACGCATCTCCAGATGCCAGGCACTGCACTTCCAGATGTGTGAAATTAATGGCATGTTTAGAATCACTTATTTAATGGTTTGTCAAGAAGTAACATTTTATTTTTCTCAACCAAAACAATGAGTTTTCTGTCTGAAATGCTAAGAAGCTCTACTTTGGAAAGCGGGATCTCTGGGACAGGTGCCTAAAATAAATTAATGTAATGCCTTCATAATTTGGTGCATCCAATTTATTTTCCAAGAAAAGATTGTTGAACTAACTAGATTATATGAAATGATTATATGATTTTATGAAAAACAAAACCGTTGAAATGATGGGAACTGAACAATGTTTGAAAAAAACATCCTTTTATTCTTGTGTCAATTGGCCATTCAAAAGATGCAATTGCAGTTGAGTGTGCTCTTTTAAATTTTAAATACTTTATTTAGAGTGCTCAGAGATTTTATCTTTAAGTCTTAACTGTTTCATGCTGTATTTTTACGAGTTGTTTTAAGATGTGCCTCTCTTGTAACGGATTCATCTCCTATCACTTCTGCATTCACAAGGGAAGCAATGTCAGCTATATTAACATTGATGATTCCAGATCAGTTTTTGCAGTAAATGGTCTCTGAAAAGTAAAGGCTTGTCATTTATTTAAGGGGAGATGAAACAAGTGCAAGAAGCTTACAAATCTCTTCCCCTACCTCCTTTGACAAGCGAGTGAAAAGATCTCCTCCTCGAAGGAAGTCTAGGATCAGATAGAGTTTTCCTTCCGTCTGGAAGGCTAAACACGCACGCACGCACGCACACACACACACACACACAGACCAGGTTACAAATGTGGGGGAAAAAAAATCAGTATTATCAGTCAAGGAATACTTCAATATTCTGCTCTGTCAGAATATATTTAACATTTATGAAATTGAAATATTCTCTTTAATACATTTTAAACTGATCCATCTTTCTAGCAGACCATATGAACATTGTCAATTACGGCTGCTTTGTCGCCAGGCCCACTGGAACAGTACTGGAAGACACATTTTGTATTCGAAAGAAAACCCAAGTAATCGATTACAGGTAGTTGATGTGCTTTTAGAGAAACAGATATTCAAAGCAGAACCTACCTACATATTCAGAGCATCAGACTCACCATAGTGCAGTTTGACTATAAATGGATGATTCACTTCTGCCAAAATGTCTCGTTCCATCTTAGATCGCACTCGGTCCCGAACTGGGGATATAAACAGGAGAGATTAATCTATTTAATAACGTTCAGTTATTTCTATCTCTGTGTGTTCGACAGAGCGAAAGCTCTTATGTCATGAAAATATTTTGCATGGAATTACACTACATTTACTTAATTAAAATTTTTTAAATCAAATTAGATCCATACCATTATTTTTGTAATTGCAGCATATGAATCCCTCCTTCAATATGAACCGAGCTACTTAAATTCCAGGGTTGTAGGTTAAGAAGATTGTCTTGTACCAAGACGCAAAATCAGCGCATGACATGTCAACCAGTTTTTGACTGCGCATCATTGTTTACAATAATCTCATTTGAGCCCGAACAGTTTATCTGAAACTAAGTACAAACTAACCTCTTTCAACTAAATCCATCTGAATGTAGGGCATGCTGTGAATCCATATATCTTCTCTCACTGAAAACTAATTTGAAAGCTACCCCCTACATAAAAAGCTAGAAAAACTATATAAGTATTTGACATTGGACGTATAAGTGCCTGCGTCATCGAAGTGAATAAGAGGGTTATGTCATATGAATACATCCTTTCTAGGATTACCTTTTGAGAAAAATGTACTCTATAGATTTTTACCTATTGCTTTATGCAAAGTAGCACTGTAAAGTGTTTTTCCCGTTATTATAAATTAATGATGATACTGTCAAGGTTATTTCTTTACATTTCAAGTTGGAGATTCCTATCCCATAATATACTCATTTACCTTTCAAGGTGGCTTTCTTCAAGACTTTCATGGCATATAGTTGTCCTCTGTCCACTCCTCTGATCTTTCTCACCAGGAAAACCTGGGAAATCATGATTTACAATTAGTTTAATAATTATTAGTCTTAGATATTGTTTTGGTGTGAAAAAAGTCGCAATGTATAATTCATTTAAAAATGCTCTTACGCTCCCATTGACCTCCTTTCTCTTCTTAAAGGTACTTTGTATAGCTTTGGCAGTGGAACTGGTACATTCCCTTGTACATCAATACTTAATGGGTCAAGGGACTATTGGAAGTTATTGGCAAGATGTATAAGGATTGGGGCAAAAGGTTTTGTTTCTCTGTTTTAGAACTGTTTTAGTACAGCCACAATGGTACAGCCACATTGGCTGTTTTAGTACATTCACAATGGTACGCTGTTTGACCTGTTTTAGTACAGCCACAATGTTACGCTGATCCATGAGTGATGATTAAGACCATTTTTGTCAGTGGCAGGTTTCGAACCTCCTCCCTGAAGTGAGTCATTGTTGAAGATCAGACCTATGACTGTCTTTTCTTCTGGGAACTCCTTGATTCTCATAGGTGAAGAGGGCATACAGGATAGATTGAGGATTGATGAGAGTGAGTTTTTTGTTTTTACAGCCAGACCATCTGGGGATAGTTTGTCAGGGAGCCTGGAGTCTAGCTGCAGATAGCTGAATTCAGGCCCAGTTAAGGAAATTCGTATGAAATTATGAAAGGGTGAACTATGTCCAAGAAAAGCACCCATACATAATAGTTCTCCCCATGTGATAGGAGGATAAAACAGATTCCATTTTCATCTTGTCAAGGGATTGGAAGGTAGTCATTTATGTTTTGAAATTATCCCTGTATCATATCATAATGTGACTGATTTTAACAACAAGTAGAGGTAAGCATGTGTGCACTTTTAATTTTCAAGCCATGACGTATGAGAGTAGGAATTAATTTTCCAACAGCTGAAAAGGATAGAATGAGTTGGACAGAAGCAATGTTCCTCCAAAAGAAAAAGACTATTTTTGTTTACGAGTACCAAAAGAGACAACTGGGTCAAGGATGATACCGACATTCACGACATGAATAGAGGAGATTGCAATGGAGACATCAATATTAAGGGGAGACGATAGTGGAGGGTAGGGAAACCTGGGGGGATAATGGCTGAGAATCTGTCCAAGTTGGAAGGATTTAGCGGATGAAGGGGAGAGAGCTGAGTACTAACCCTGGCGGACTGCATGGGGGATTACGGCAGTTAAGGAGTTCCTTTCATTGATGGACATGAATTGATGAGATACAATTCCAATGTCAGTGCCAGTTACCCCAAAGGAAGACTAGAGACAGGTGATGTGGATGGAGTGGTTGATAGTGTCAAAGGTGGCACTGGAATCAAGTAGGAGGGGGATTAAAGGAACAAGAGTCAGCATTTTTATGGAAGATTAGCATTAAATTGTTTCTTATTATGCATGACATCCCTACTCTTGCTGCTACAAACATGTCTAAGATTAGAATTAAAATAGAAACGCTAATGTCTGAAGCTGCCAGGCCGTCAGTCACACACAACTGTAGCAGTATAAGGTAAATTCCAGTTATCATCAGATACAGCTATACATGTTTTACGGTTGCCAAAAGGCATGAGTATGGCCTGCTATGCAAGTACACTATTCTGACAACACTGTAAAACTGGCAACTGTACCTGCCCATGCCCTTGGAAAAGCAATTCACCAACTCCCATCAAATATGGTCTCACACAAGCCTATTATATCTGAAGAGGCTGACCATTACCAATTCATAGGTACTTGGCGTGAAGCGAGAGACAACTGGGAGAATCATTGCTCAGGAACTAATAAATGAAAGTGATGTAATAATATATCATGGTCAGCCAAGCAAGAGAACAAACATTGGGCTACTGCTCATGGAATAATCACTGTGTGAGATCCCTATCCCTGATCCAAATTAACATGGACTCAAGCTCTTTTTCATTTTTAAAAGGCTGTATGAGATGCTCATGTGTCAGAGATTGTGTTTTAGAGCTTTATTTCTACCTTTCCATAGGATCCCTGTCCCAGCACCTTGAGTAGCTGAAACTGAGAGGGGTCAGCTTTTTCAAAACCCTCCTTAACATGGTGGCTGATGTCAATCTCCTTCAGTATACTTTCATCCTGAGGAGAAAGAGGTGGGTGTCAGTATTCAAAAGACAGAAAACAAGACAAAAACCTGAGCCATCTTCAGGAAATGATTAATTGCAATTACAGGTTTTCAGTCTGTAATTACTGTTAATGTAATGTCCGTGATGAAAAACCCGATAAATAGATCTAATGCACCCCACTGGTTATTTATGACCCATTATGTTATTGGAAAGGTATGGGGAGTTGATGGTGATGCAAAGTGTAAGCAGTCTTTTTCACCCCATTCGCTCTGCCCACTGAGGCATATGATGACAACATGATGCACAGCTTAGATTTGTCAGTATGACAACATACTGAAATTCAATAAAGCTGTCAGTGCTTAACACCCTGCTCTCAGTCAGGAATGAAATGCAACATGGACAGTGGTTTGTAATCGTCCATTGACTTCATGCACTTTTTCAAGGAACTTTCGTTTTTCCAGTGTTGCTTCGGAAAATCTTTTGGCCTCCTGGTTACATAGTCTGATCTGATGAATTGGGTGACGATTGGATGGAATTTGAAAATACATTCTAAGGTTGAGTATTACACTACTGCCTGTTTTACAGTTCACTTTAAAATTCCAATCAGTTTTGGTGACCGAAAAGTGATGGAATGCTAAAGAAAATTCAAAATGTAACTTTTACCGGTTTTTATAGAACATTTTTGAAGCTGCCTTTGCAGTGAAAGTGCTACATGATATTGATCAAGTTAATCCATGTAAAACAGTTTTCTATTCTTTTGAAAATTCAGCCCTTTTGTCATTGATTTCCCCTAATAAACATCACACAAAGGACCCAAATAATCTATTTTCTTAACATACAACAGCTCTTTGCATTTGTGAATGCAAAAATATATAATGTGAGTAGGATAACTGACAATGAAATTCATGCTCATACAATGAGGCTAACTAAAGCATTACACCACTTGGTTTACCCAGATGGCTTGAAATATAAGCAGATTTGTATGAGAAGGTGGAATCCAGGAGAAAAGGTAGTATCACAATAATGGGGCAATGATTTAAACACTTTTTGATAGTGTAGATCCGAAGGAAAATTCCAGCACCAACCAGAGCCACGCATTAATCCTCAGAAGGAGAGGGGAGGAAAGCTGAGCAGAGAGCATAGCAACAGTGCAGCTCTCTACCCAGAAGATTCTGTTTCAAGGCTTTTTTATACGATTATTTTGTATATGTTAAAGTTCACGTCAACAAACGAGAACACTAAAGTGTACACCTTTCTCCTAAGAAATTGTGGCTTCCTTATTTTATGCTCAAAGTCGTACACAACATGCATAATGAATTCATATGAGAATTGTTGCATGATGACGGGGTGGCTTTGTTCCATGGGTGATCTTAGGATATGATCAGTAGTAAGTGCCTTAGATCAGTAAAATATGAATCTGGGAAGGCAAATTTTTATCCAAATAACTGATGTGATGATCTGGGCGTGTCTTGAAGTGCTGCATGCTTTAAAGTATCATCCTGTTTAGAGAAGATTAGCGCTTTCTGTCTCTGAGTGATTAATTAATCTTCACAAACAGGACGACAGCGGGTATGTCTGCCAGATGGAGAAGAAGCCTCTGGGATGCTGATATTTAACTTCAGCCTTCTAATGAAGGACAGTGAACTTGCGCCACATGGGCCATCAGAGCATCATGTTCTAGATATGGACGGACAGCCCACCAGGTAAACAAACAAACAAGCTGACATTTACCCGCCAGAGAGACAAACCCTCAGACTGACAGGTAGATAACCTGTCAGGCTGATTCATCTGCATGCAGTCAAAACAAGGCAGGGGCTCTTTTATTATTAATAACCCGAATACACAGGTTGATAGGCTGCAAACTGCATGCTGCCTCTGTCTCCTGCATTTGTTTCTTTTTCTTTTTTTGTGGAGGCTAAAAATAGACCTTCACTGCTGTGGTCTCTGAATCAATCTGTCTGGGTCCATTTATCTTTCAACCTGCCTGCCTGGCTTGCTGCTTGTTTGTCTGTCGGCGTTTTAGTCTGTCTGAAAGAATTTCCATGAGGACAGCCTCTAACTCTTCTGGATTCTTGACACATCCAATAGCTAAGACAATGCAGAGGCAATGACATCGCCCAGAATTTCATAAGAAGCCAAGTAACACATGTTCTCTCTGCATCCAACCTCTATAGTGCTGTCACAGTGTCGTCACCGGTTTCATTGCTACTCTCAACTCCCTATGCAATGGATTCCCTTTATCTGTCGGGTTACTATCTATATCCACAGCATTTACACTAGATTGGTGATATTTAGGGCGGGACATCACAAGAAAACCTGATTTAGCTGAAATCCCCATCAAGTAAAATTGGGTTTGTCTTATTCTTGCAGTTGAAAGTTTGGGCATTCCCTTGGGGAAAAAATTGGGACTTTCATACAAGAGTGCATTTTTTCACATTCTTTGAACCCCGGTATGAATTTTCTTTGTTCACTGAAAATCAGATTTTTATATCTGAGCTTGTTGATGTGATTTGTGACCCCAAATATTTTTAGTGCAGATCTGGTTTCATATTCTGCAGATATAAAGCACATCCTGTAAACTTGTGGCAATGAGATATAGTGGCGATGCCGACTTGGGAATGAAAACTATTTGCATTTTCGTATTGTGGATTTTCCATCAAGGAGATGTGTGTGGCATTTTAGATGTATTAATTTTCCCTTTTTTGGCCTGCAAAAATCATGTCAGATTGAGTTTCTACTTGCATTTTTTGCAACTATGAAGGAATTCCTCCGTTTTTGTGAATAAAGTAGAACCTCCACGTTGTATAGCTTCCAGAAAACTTGTTCATTTGTTTGGTTGATATGTGGAGTGGGCCTTCAGAGACCTCTCACGCACAAGGGCCCCATAGCCTTCAGCTTAATATCATTAATACATGTTCCCTCCATAAACTGGTCTATAGTTGACATAAGTTTGCACAGCTCCTAGTTCCAAAAACACCCACTGACCTCTAGCTGGCAGAACCCGGTTGTATTCTTGTTCCTCGCTGCCTTGTTCTTCAGGTAGATTGAAAACCATCTCCGCACTGTGAATTTTCGCGTGCTGGTATCCATGGCAACGTGCAGAGGTGTAAATCTATCCCATTATGACGGACATCTCCCTACGAGGTTGGGGGTCCCGATGTGAAGCCCGAGAGACGCAGCTTTGTAGTGGTGATCTATTTGTCCCGCAGGTCCTCCGCGGTGCCATCCCCGATGCAGTCGCCGCTTTTTAGTTTCTTCATCCTTCACATTCGTCGCTCGGGTTCCGCACAGATCTGCTTTCACCTCCACTCCACCACCTCCCCTCGGTCTCCCAGCTGCAGTGAACGCCTGTAAACACGTAGTCGAGTTGTGACAGAGGCGTTAATCCACGCCAACGCGCAGGCGGGTCGGCGGCTCTGGGATGCCGTGTGTGCAGCGGCGGCGGCAGCAGCGGGCTGGCTCTTTGCTGCAGGGAGAGGTGATGACTATAAATCTGTTCCGCTGAATCAGGAGGTGTGCGTGTGCGGGTGCGTGCGTGCGTGTGATCACCCTTTTCACGTCCCTGACTGTGCATGCGTGCGTTCATCCCGGGTTGCCCCCCCGCCCCCTTCTCTGTCTCCCTCCGCAGAACAAGGGGATTGTCACCAGTCACATTGTGTGATGGCCCTCTCCTTCCGGACCCCTCCCTCCATCATTCTCTTACATCCACCCCGCAACACATATACACAGGAACAGCTGGCGAGGTCACATTGTGTAACCTTGTGTGTTTCCCTTCTGCCTCGCATTGCATCCAATGACACAGATACCGCATGTGAAAATATGACAGACAATCTGTGGAAAATCATGTGATGCAACATCGGAAGCCAATATGATGGTGGGGATGGGGTGGGGGCACGACAATCAATTCTAAAGTCAATTATAACACCCGATGCAAGGACAGCAATCGCACAAAGTACAGCGTGATCTGGTTGATCACTGGGCTGTGAGTGTCTGTAGGTACATGGATCTGTCACATCAGCAGCTTTGCAAAACTGCAGTGTTACATAACCAGAGAGCCAGGGAGAGAGAGAGATTTATCAGATGAAACAAGGGGTAAACCAGGAGTCCAGTTCTTCCTGGGTCAGTCACCCACAGCCGCCCTCGACTTTCTCCCACACCCTATGTTTGAATCTTTAGTAAAGGTATATGTAAGAAATTCAGCGTGAGTGCTTAACAGGGGTGACAGGATTAAAAATGTGCATCATGTGATACTTTTGTTGTTTTTGAATTTGAAACCCATTTAAAATCCAGCTGGAACATATTAAGACGTTGCTTTTACGGCTATGAAATTGCGATCAGATGTATTTAGCCAGAGTTGTGTTGCAGGAGGAGCTTCAGGATTATGGATGTGTGTCTTTGTCCTGATAGGATTAAGCCTCAGTAAGGAGATCACAATATTAATATTCATACACACTAATGCAGGCAGATAGACAGAAACGCTGAACATAAACTTTAATTTATATACTGAAATCAGAGACATTTGGCTGTACAAGCTCCTTCCATCAAACTCTTTGTAGATTAATCTCACTTATATAAATCAGAACTGTAAACAATTCTACTTCATCAATACAAAAAGTTACACAACTTACAGGTAAGGATCATCGAAATGATTCATCTTAATTGACATTAAAAATGACATTTTATTCTTTTTAACTCAAGCTCTTTCTGAATGAGATGAAATTATGACAACCAGTCCTTATCCTCTCATCTCACTCTTGACTGATTTCAATGCACACTGAAACAGCCCCAAACCGGACCACATAAACAGCTGCTGACACCTCTGCGAGAATCCGGGATGTCATCCTGTGATCTTGGTCAGTGAAATGTATCATTTAGTGATATATATTTTTTTTTTGTTTTGGGATGGATCGTAGAAGAACAAGACAAAGTAATCACATTCCCTGTAATCCAAGCAAAACTGCGGGGATTATATTTCAAGACAACACATACTAGCATGTCAAAGGCAATTAAATATTATACATACAAATTATGATGTTGAATAATGGCGTGTTTACTTGGCAATCACTCATGGGATTAATGGAAAAAAGACAAATGTAGATTACAAAAACAGCAGTGCAATGACTTGACTTAAAAACAGTACAGTAATGGGCCTTCAAAGTTGTCTCCATTACATGTTGAATTTTTTTTTTTTCTTTTTCTCTAATGTTGCTGCTGCAACACCCAAATTTCCCCTATGGGGATCAATAAAGTATTATCTTATCTTATCTTATTATCTGTAGCCAACTCTTGAACAGTTACCTGCCCTATTGTGCAAATGGGAAATGAACAATACATATATATACACAAACTGTAGGTGGCCTGTATGAAATGAATTGACTTCAAGGTACTAAGAAAATGAGTGTAAGGATGTGACAACATGATGAAAACATGATAGTTCCATGATTGTAATATTGCAGCACACAAGTAGAAAAGGAACAGGTCACCTTAACAGCTGATTTTTCAAGTATCAAACTGATTTTACTGATTTACTTTTCAAGTTGTTCAATCTGATCTGAATTTTAAAACTGATATTTATTATTAAAGAGAATCGAGATAAGTTTATTCTGAGGTCAGGGTATATTTGATAATGAAAAGCTCATTTGTAATGCTGTAGAAAGTAAATAAAGAATGCCTTGTGTGACACATGAACACACACATTGGGTTCTCAAGAGCTGTTGCATTTCCAAGTGTGATTCAAGAGAGAGGTGGGTAGTACACTGGTACATTGTGGTCACAGACTTTGAACTCAGATACCTTTTGAACAGCAAAGGGAATGTCCGTGTCTGGTGTGATTTGCTTCTCACAATCCAAGAGGGTGAAGACAGAGTTGAAACAGATCTCAAGCTGACCCAAAGTCTGGACATTTGTGTTCTAGAAAAAGAAACAATTTTGAACCTTAATGAAACATTTCCAGACATAACTGTGGCAAAATATATAACAGTACCCCTATATTGTACTTGTTTGAAAAAAGTAAAACTGAACACTCATACCGTTGATGAAAAGGCACATTGGATCTTTGGCTTTTTACCATAGAAGTCTTGCAGGACTCCTTCAATGTGTGAAAACTGTGAAAAACAAATGAGCGGATAACAACAGTGGTTTTAAGGCATTTTATGGCTTTTTCAATTACAACGTTAAAAGAATCAGTTGTTGTCCAAGGTGTTTTTTTTAGAATACTTATGTTACGAAAGATATCAAAACAGATGCTGGTTTAGGGAAAGCTAGTATCAGTTAATTTCTTTCTTCATTACATTCAAAGGGGATATTAAAAAAAGAATTGTCACATCAATGAGCTTGTTCTGATGCTTTTAACCTGGTGATATAGTATGTGAACCACTGGCAACTTTCATAGAGGCAGCAGTATTGCTTTAAAATATATTAGGGCATTTATGAATGGTTTGCTTGTTTGTGCAGAACCAGTAATGAAACCAGGAATGATCCCTCTCTCTCTCTGAATTGCAAAAAAAGATGGCAATTATCACCTGATGATCAGTGTAATTTTCATAGTCCAGTTTGTTAATTTTAGCTTATAACTTAACCATACATACAATATTCAAATCACTTAACAATAACAAACATTTGATTTGGAGTCTGAAATTGACATCCACTTAAAAAAAAAAATTATATAATGCAAATGATAGAAAAAATTACCTACATTGTAATAGTCCTGTGACGGGATGATGTTGAACTTCCTAAGGACGCTACAGGAACAAAAGCACAAGTTTTCATTTGAACCTCTTCAATAATTTATGCTCTATCTGGATTAATTAAAACAAAAAAAAAGTGTAAAAAATGTTAATGGGAAACATGCTTGGGGTTGACAGTAATTAGGCAGTATGAGTAAAGTTGTGTGTCTGTTGGGTACCTGTTGAGGTCAATTTTATGGTACAGTTCCAGTGCCTTACTGAAGTATTTATGTTGAGTATTTAGCAAAGCCGATGTGGCTGCACATGTACCATGTTTTTGCCACTCATATTTCCTATTAAAGACAAACAATAATCAGTTACTTTTACAATTTCCACCTTAACTTGTTTCTTGAAGCCACCTCTCCCACATTCCTCTGACGTGCCAACTTTTTGAAGCCAGTTGAGGATCAGAATCTGTGCTTGAGACAGATGACCTTTTAATGAAAATATTGACAAACAGATGTGATAAGCCAACATTCTGAAAATTTGGTGTTCAGCAGTCTGACACCAGAAGGTTCTAATCCTGAAATTTTGTTCAGGTTAATAATGCACTATATTATCATATAAATGACAGAAAACCATGAAAGGTTTGCTATGTTTCTCATCAAGACTTGAGGATATTAGTAGAGAGTTCAATGCATTTTTTTTTTACCAAATCAGAGGCTAATGTGGAATTTGAGGGCTGTGGCTTAAAGTGATGAGCCGGAATTATGATCTAGCAAGTGGGAAATAGGACTGATTGATAAAATACCAGAAATTGGTTGACAGAGGTTTCAGTAAGTCAGGCCAGCTCTTTTGCATGTCTGGGAGAAGGTCCTGAAATACACAAAAATGACTGTATCCATCATCCAGGAATGTGGCAGCAGAGGGTGCTAGTGTTTTTCTTTAGTTATTAACAACTTTTAGTAATCAGCATAAAATATTGCCTGTTTATATTTCCCAAAGGTTAAAAAAAATTTATTGTGTAAAACAAATATATCAATTAAAACTGCTTTTAAACATTTAGCGCCCACTTGTAAAGAAAAACACTTCATGAACAATGTTTTACCTCTATTTCAGAAGAGTTGAAATGCGATGATGAATTGCAATCACTTCCCTTATCTGGCCTGTAAAAAAGAACCCAATCACCACACTATTGAAAGCCTCATCCAACGTTTTTTAACTCATAGAAGAGAACACAAACCCAGAACATTAAAACAATGAATTTATCTGGTTGTATTTTATCGGCCTACTTTTTAAACTTGTAACAAACATTGAAATACCTCTGCAGTCCCTGGTAAATAGGTCATACACATGTGTCATGAAAAATTTGTTTCAGACACACACACTTACCAGAGTCCATGTAGTGTCCAGTAGCTGAAGTTAGCATGACAGTGTACCATCTGTAATTCAATTGGAAGAAATCATTTTAACTTAATCTGAACACAACAGTCACAACACTCTAAATGTACTCTAAATATACTGAACATGTACCCAGGATAATAGGCTTATGAAGTATTTGGCGTCTTTATTTTAAAACACCAACTCTATCTGTGGTGTATGTATCTACTTACGAGATGAGTGCTTGACTTATATGTTTAAATGTTTTATTTGGAGAAAACAACACACACGCTCACTCTAAATTATTTCACTACAATTGTGCATTGCATACAATGAGATGTAAACAGTCTTTTTTTTTTTTTTTACAAAAAAGTTCTACATTCCTGCTTTGTATCCAGAGATCTGCTGTGTTTAGCATAGATAAAAAGGAACTGTGCTATGTTCAGTGTATTAATATTCATTAACAAAGAAACAAAGAAAACAGTAACTGAGCAGTTTCTTAAAATATAGTATAAGACTGGCTTATTCATGTTGGAAAGATGTGCAAAATGTGAAATGGAAAATTTGCAAATTGTTTTTTACAAATTAAAACCTTATTGAAGCAATAGTGAACAAATTAAAACCTTAGTGAAGAAAAACAACTATATATCTGTTCATTTTACAAAGTTCTACATTCCTGCTTTGTATCCAGAGATCTGCTGTGTTTAGCATAGATAAAAAGGAACTGTGCTATGTTCAGTGTATTAATATTCATTAACAAAGAAACAAAGAGCAAAGAAAACTCTAAATGAGCGGTTTCTTAAAATATAGTATAAGACTGGCGTATTCATGTTGGAATGATGAGCAAAATGAAGAATAGAAAATTTGCAAATTCCTTTTTAAAAATTAAAATCTTAGTGAAGAAAACCAACTAGATATCTGTTCTCCCAAATGTATATTTTTCATGTCTTGCCGATGTTGTCATCCTGAGGTTGATTGCTGCAAGAATATTTGAGACTGCAAGAACAGGCAGGTTAAGGTATGGAACATCACAGATCACGTGACTGGACCAATTCACAGGCTTGTGGGGCAAGTTTGAAGGACAATACGAGTAAAAGAATTAGTTCTTATAAACGGACAATAAAATGAACAGTTTCATTGTAGGTATTTACAGTAAACATTTACCAAAGTTTCCCTGCTATGGAGGACCTTATTTTTAAGACTAAATATCTCAGTTATATGGAAAGAATGGATGTTATTTAAATCTTTAAAAATACTTTATAGAATAAATGTGCTTCCATATTGTTATACAAACACCATATTTAGCTAAATTAAACCAATTGTTTTGTCATGTCACATGAGTTTCTCTCGAAAAAGGGTAGTTAAAAAGCACAAAGGAAGGGGTTATAGAGTGTCAGTATTCCGATGCAGTGTTGCCTAATAAAACTCAAGTGAGCAGTCTTATGACTCAAATCACTTGACTTGTAGTAGTTTTGAGGTCATTACAACTCTGAGACTATCTGAGGAAAGAATACCATAACATCAAAAGCAGAAATAGAGGTCAGGCGGTACTAGGAAAGGGAGAAATAAACTCACACGACAGAAAGTATTTGGCCAGTGGTGGGTCAGGATTAGTTTGGTCCACGAGTGCCTGAAACATAAACACATACACACCTTATCAACTTAGAAATTCTGATGACAGATGGCTGCATTGTGAATGAAACCATTAACACTTGAATTCACTGTGATACGTTTCTGTACTTACGGAGCGGAAATTAAAAAAGCAGACGACAGTGTTGTTGCCAGGCAGAGCAGCAGAGGATAACCAAGGTTCATGGCAGCTCAAAAGAAAGAAATTACTTTGTTCTACAACTTCTTTTATCCAGAGCAGGCTCCAGTTCCTGTGACACATTTCACACACACACACAGACACACAGACACACGTTAAAATGTGCACATTTACTCCAAGCCATTAAGTTTGCAGACTGTTTTGATCCAACTTTGACCTATGAAAATCAGAAAAGCATTTAAAAATTTGCAGCAAACCTCATCATTGATGTTTGTAAACTATTATCATATCAACGCTTTTTTGAGTAAAATGGTGATGATGCCCAAAAAATAAAACCTTGCGGTGACATTATATCAAAATTCTTTTCTGTGTCTGAAATGATTAATAACGATTATAAATATAATAATTGTAAATTACTGATAGGACAGTATTCATCAGGCTGAGGTTTGCGCTTGATGTAAACTACACTAATCTGTAGTGTGTCAACGCTTTGACAGTTTAGTGGCTCAAACGTGAGACAGACCAGTGACCAAAAGTAGCTCGAAAACACACAGAACATAGTGCTTGAGATCACAATGAAAAATACAGCTTTGCCAGTCGGTCACTACTTAATGCCTTCTTCGAGAGGTTTAACACACAAGACAGAATAAGTCAGACAAAGGAAATTGAATTTTGCACCAAATGACGTTGAGATGGAAACGCAAAAGTAAGAGACAGCGGATCGATGGCCTGAGTTGAGAAAATAACCCTCAGATCAATCAATTTATTTTAGTTAACAGTGAAGTCAACCTGCTAACTGGTTCAATAAAAACACCAAACGCAAGAAACGTTTACTCTCAAAAAGGGTAGCGTATAATGAAACATCTGTAAAATAACACTGAACTCACCGAAGATATGTTGCAAAAAAAACACAACTAAAAAACCGTTCGATCACCCCGCGATTTCTTCCGAAGGTCGGTTAGTAATCCATTGTGCACTTAATCAGCTGTTAGCGACACCGTTGTTTTCGGCCGCTTCACTTCCCGTTTTTCATCCAATCGTAAGCCTCGTAGGTCGTCACACGATAGGATTCCGCAGCTCTCCCCGTATCTGAGACTACCTCTTGTGGTAGCCTACCATTTTACGGTTTACTTATTTCATGATACAACGTTAATATTTAATGTATGAATTGCCCAATGGCTACTTTTGAATTGATGATTCATTGTCATTGAATGTGTAAAATAAAACTGATTTGGAGAGGAGACTTACAGGGTAGTATTTTTATTCCTCCAGGAAAGGCATCGCGTTAAAGGGCTGCCAGGATTTGTCAAAATTGCCAGAAGATAAAAAAAAATGTTTTGACTATGAGCTCTAGTGCTCATCAAGTTCGCTTAAAATGTAACACCTCTATATTAGTTGGGGCTTACCAACTTGTCACTGTGTGCAACAAACATAATGTACTAAAATTATCACCAGGCTTCAGTTACAGTGGAACGATTCTACCGTTTGACCAATAGGAGGCGCTGTTTGACAGAAGAACTTATGTACGCAAACACATACACACACAAACTGAGGGAGAGAGAGAGAGAGAGAGAGAGACAGAGAGAGAGAGAGAGAGAGAGAGAGAGAGAGTTTTCGTCTGAGGCTGATGAACAATCGTTCCATGAATCGGTTCAGACAGACTGAGCCGACATTGTGGGTTAAAGTCGATGCGGACCTCATGAGCATCATAGATATTAGATTTTTTTAAGTTCAATTTTTTTTTAAGAATAACTTAGATTGAGGTGCAGCTAAGGGTCTGAGGGATCTGTTTTGAATATGAAACCAAAAGAGAAAGAAAACCCACTTGACCAATTTATTACTTTTTTCAAATGCTTTCACATCAGCACCCGCCTCCATTTCCTTTGTAACTACATGTCATCGCATAATTTGATTTATTGTCAGAAGTGAAATGTGTTTCACTGCTTCCCTCTGTGTCAGGAATAGTCCGGGCTGTAACTGTAGCAAGATTTAAAAATAGGGCCCGGCAAAGTTCAGCATACACAGTGCGTCAAGATGTTTCTGAGTGCAGACGGAGAATGGTCTGAGGACATGGCTCAGAAATGTGTAAATTGCAACAATATTGATCTCAATGTATGAGTGAAACAGTATTTCACTTGCTGTTTCTCGCCACTATTAGATGGCAAAGACTTAAGTGATGCCCAATAAATTGTGCACTAGTGTGTGTAAAAGATACATTTCTTTTTTTCAACAAATTTGCTAATGTGGCACACAACACATAAAAAGAACTGACTGAATCCAGAAATTGATTTTTATGTGTTGATGTTGATGTTGTAATCAGAAAACTTTGCTTGTAATTGTGGAGTAGCACCGCCCATAAAATTGAAAAGTCAGAATTTCTCGTTCATCTTGATTGATTTGGTAGTTTAGCATAAGGAATTTGGACTAAGGCGGTCTCCACAAAAAGTGTGAACCTGAATCACTGTTGATCAAGTAGTTTGGAACAACCCTGGCCTTCATGGATACTGGTTATATATAGGCAGCTCTCTCGCCTTATAAGGTCTCAGGGAGAGGCAGGTGGGGGTCGGCTGGAGAAGGGCTTGGTTTTGTTGGCTTTGGACTTGGTTTAGGCTGACTCCCTGTGGAATCAGGCTGACAACTGAAGTCACTGCAAAGGACATCCCAAGGGGTGAGAAAACCATTTATTAAAATACACTGTCTTTTCTTTGGCTAGCTCCTCTGTGCATTCTGATTATCAGCTCATGCAGCAGGTGGGTTAAGTGTGGATAATTAAAATTATAGTGGACTACAAGGTAAGAGAGGATGCATGCAGCAGAGTGATGGAAGATAGGATATATCAATTATCAGAGCAATGTATTGCTTATGTTGTAATTAAAGTTCTAAAAACATTGTAAGGATAATGCGAGTAACACTCATCTAGGGATGAATGTTTACATGAAAAACAGACACACAAAGTAATTGTCTCAAACAGCAAATTGAGAACTCAATTTTATGTTGCTTGATTTTAAATTTGTTTTTATTATTCTTTTTTTGCCTCATTAGATAAACCCATAGAGTTTTACTTGTACTAATTTAATTGGACTTGATACAATTGTGTACATAGGTACAATTCATCATATTTTAAGAAACACACATTATATTGTTAGATGTTAGAACCAAGCAAGTATTTCACTGAGGAAAGTATCAAGAACCGAAAAGGTTTCTACAGCTATGGTTGAAATTGCGGTGGTTTAGTATTACAGAGAAATACGCTCAGGTTTCATTTGGCATGTATTTGAGCTGTAACTGTACCAGCATCTCCGATAGAGGCAGAAGGTTGCTGATCAGATGGGCTGACAGAGCTGGAGTGTGGACTTCCTCCAATTATCCATTTCCTACAGGCAGATGAATTTGATGTTTCATCAATATGATCATGCACTGGTGTTGTGTTTGTCTTTCAATACAAAGTAAAGTATGATGTTTGCACAGTTTGGATATGTTTTACAGTTATGATTTCCATGATTAGTTTCAGGCTCTGGGTTGTACATGTTAGTCTTTGGTTTCTGGATAAGGTGAGGTAAAAACACATTTTCATTGAGACATGACAGCAAAGCTTTAATCAGAATATATACCAGGGGTATTACGGACTTTCTGAAATGGGACTAAGGAGAGACTTTGAGCATAAACATATTTTAATCAAAACCTCTCCTGCAAAAATGCAATAATTGTTATTAATCTGGGACTCTGAGGCTCAAGCTTAGTGGTTGGGGGGTTATGGTATCCCATTTTTGATTGACTGACTGTTTGGGGGCATTTGACAAATGTTTTCAGAAGGATGGAAACACCATCTTTGCCAGAGCTGCGCATCTTATGTTTTCGGGGTGAGGTTTGGACCGGGGGAAGCAGTTCATGTTTCATCTGACCTCATATCTGGTGTGTCTGAAGACAGCTGATGTAAAGGAATTTGGTGTGTTTGTGCATGATGTTAGACAAACTAATAAGTAATTTCAGTAAATTTCAACAGTTATGGTTTATCAAAAACCATTTGTGTTTTGTGGTTGTATTACAAGTCATTATTCATATTCATAAAGGATCTAAACAAAGAAACATAGACAGAAAACAAAAAACAGGGATGTGTTTGGACACCTGTCTGGGTGTCTTTGAATTAATATGTCACCTTGTCATTGTTGAGCTGCCAGTATGACTCTTTTGTTTATGTGTCTGAATGTGACCACATGTGCAAATTCCACAAGAGCTTTCATTTTGGTTGGGGGAATATCAATTGATTCAGACATATTGTACAATGTTAAAGCAGATGATATCTGATTAATGTCTTTGTTTTTTTGCCATCTTAAAACATCTTTTCCCCAAAGCCTTTTTTGACAATCCCTCAGGGTTGGCGGCATTCATGTGCATTGGTGTGCGTTAGCGTCACTGTCATATTGTACGTGACGATCCTTGTCACCATGTCAGTCTCTGTGTGTTTTGACGGTCCCACAGGTTCATCATGAGGCGTGGGAATTACAACCATGAATACCACCACAAACAGAGGAAATATGTGGTTAAGGAATACAGCAGGTACAGGAGGGGTTGAGATGTTTAATACCTAATACCTTCACTTTAATTCAGCTAATACATCCCTAATAGACTGTCATAACCTAACCATGCAAGTTTACCCAAGCAGACATAACAGCACAACAGTTCCAACCTCACTACCGTAGTTTTTTTTTGGTTCATGATGAAATGAAATGATGATAGTACTAAACTGGTTGATTTTAGGCTACATCTAGTACTGATCATATCCAGGCCTCGACTGTGTCTGAGGAGATATTTTTGTGATTTTCACTGAGAAAATCTCTTCTTGGTGAGCTCAAGGGTTAATGATAAGTCTTAAATTGTGAATTATTGACTATATAATGTGGTATCTATTAAAAAGCTTCTAATGCTTACTGGTTAATCAGCGGTTTAAAATCACCCAAGTAAGCTTTGCAAAGAGAGTAAAGTACTCATTTCTGTTTGAACAGAGCCGTTTTTCTGCTGTTAAACGAGGGCTGCAAAAGACATTTGTAACAAAAGGGTATTTGTTTCTTTGCCCTTGTCTGTGAAAGGACGACTTTGATGATGATGGACTTGAGTAAAGAAATGTTGAAATTAGATATATTATTTATTTCAGTTGTACAAAAAAACCTACAAAAAATAATCATTGTAAAATCTTAAAAATCAATAGTGAGATTCTATATTTTAATCACACGATTGGATGAATTGTTACTCTTTTTAAATACATCTATTGCTTTATAGCTTAAGTATGTGTATTTTTGAGTTTGTGTGTGAATATGTGTGATGAATGTTTAATGTCTCTACTAACGTCTTAAATAATCTTGTTCTTGCTGCTGTTCACTTCTCAATACCTCATATAAATATGCTCGTAAACTCTGTAGCTCAAGCATGCAAAACTTATCTGAGCGACTTGCCTCAATATATAAGTTTTGTATATTTTAGCATTGATTTTGATTAAAATTTTCTTCATAAAAATTCCTTTTCCCTTCATTTCATACTCAAGGTAGGTATCTGTTGCTTTGACTGCAGCAAATTCGAAGGATAGATACATTTTCAATCATTCATTTCACTGTGGATGAGACAGCCAATACTTGTAAACAAACAATATGAGTAATACATTTTCCCCGTTATAGAAAATAATTTTCCTCGACATCTGTGGCAAAGTTCTTTGGTATACTCTGAATGATGGTTCATCAGAGCAACATGTCCATTTGCACAAACACACACACACCCTAACCTTGAATTTATGTGCGCCACAGAAACTCAGTCAATGTCCATTATCAAGGGCTGCACTGTGTTTTCTTAATATGCAGATTATCCCCCAACTCCTGAAATTTTTTTGGTTTGAAGGGCAAGAAAACAGTCTAGATAACAGTAAATATAACAGAGAGCTCCATAAATTGATGGGCCTTGGTGCCTCATGGAGGGGCAAGAGGTGATTGAGGTCAGGCTTAATCATGGAGGTTTAATTTTCTTGTCCCTTTTACAGAGGTGTCTTCAGAAGGGCCCTTATTCCCTGCAGAGACCAGCTTTGCATTCCTCTATCTGCTTGTTGGTATTGTTACTAGGGTTGAAAGTGCAATTCTCCCACAGGTTTTTAAACATTGCCCAAATGGGAGAAAAATGTTTTTAAAAGAACATTTTAAATGATACTATTCAGTGTCCAATTGCGTGACTGCTTAGTTTAATCCAGAATAAGTGTAAGAGTATAAAAAGACTATTTGCAGACAAAAATCTCTGGTTATAATCAAAGGTTTATTTTTTAATGGCATCCTTATTAATGTTAAATCTGTCCCAATTACAAAAAAAGTTTACAATGCAAATACTGAAGGACTAGTATCTGGACTCTTTACTTTGAATTCTTAATTCTTATAATTTTAAAGTCAGTGCCTCCAGCAGTATTACGATGACATACTGTGACAATAGTAATGCAGGTTATATACTTTTTTTTAGGTATATAAAAAGGATTATTTTGGTAATTGAATTCTACTTCACTACTTTGCCTTTCAGCTCTGAGGAGATGGTGGACAGATATGAATACAAAACCAAAGCTTGCATCCAGGAAGTGGTTTGTATCTTTCAATTATTTCTATCTTGCTCAAAATGTCATCATTACTGTACATCACTGTATGCACATCATTTTTTAGTATTCTATTAATTTCCCTATGTTGCTTGATATTTATTTGTTATTAGTCCTATTTAGTCTTGCCAATTCAATCAAAGTGTGTATGTGTGTAATGAAGGTAATTTGTTGTTTTCCTATTTATATTTAGGTCAAGATGAAGATGACAGACAAATATGTACGTGAGGAGCCCATGATCAGGGGACCACAATTCATGGTCAGACTCAGATCTCACACAGTCTTTGAAAACAGTCAGATTAAACTTTTCTGTACTGTTGAGGGCTTTCCCACACCGATTGTAAAATGGTAAGACTTTTCCTGATAATGCAATACCAGTATTGGTTAGGCAGCCTTCATGTATCTACACAAAACATGTTCTTGACCGTTTGTTTGTCTTTGTTTTTATTTCATAGATATATTTTTGTCTTTATGATAATAGTTGAACAGTTCTCTGTTCTACATACCAAGCGTTCTCTCTTCTACAGGTATAAAGATGGAATCACCCTTGACATGTCCTCTGGAAACTACCTTGTTGAATCTAAAGGGGGAAGCCATTCTCTGCTGATTCCAAGGTAAATGAATCCAACAACATCCGCTGTGGTCGGGGATTTTGATTTCTGAAAATTATAGATACCCTCAACCAAGGGACCAATAGGCCAATTGCTAATAATAAAATGCATGTAAATTAATCACACAAGGAACACTGACATGTTACATATTTAAAGTGAAATCTTCCTCTGCTGGTTTTCAATTCAGATTTTGCAATTGAGACAAATCAGTCAGCATAATGATGTTTGGAAACCATGAATACTCATCACATTTTTTTACGTACATGGATTCTTAGTAATTACACCCATGAGCTCCCTTGTTTTGACTATGCCAATTTTGATCTTGGTTTCTCGCCTGCCAAGTTTTGTATTGGACGGACAAAATCAAAACTGTATGTAGTTTTCTGCAGTTACACATATTTATGATGATACACATGGACACACAGGATTTACACATTCGGATAACTGACTAGTGCACCTCCAAACCACAATCTGAGAAAATGTTCCTTTTCACTCCATTTTTTCTGTCAATTAAAATCCAAATAGTATCAAGGAAATGGCATGATCAAGGATCAGCTGACTATATGTGTTGCCCGTGTGGTTGCAATTTGGCAAGTGTGTCGTGTTGAGCTCAGCTGTTCAACTGCTGACCTCAGTGCCACCTGATCCTTCAAGATTCTTTCTCTCTCTCCTCTCGTTCAATCACCTTTAACTCTTTCTGTCTGAAAGTCACCCACAGTTAAGTAATCAAGTACAACTACTTCATGACTCCCCCTGGAAAAATATTTCTCAGTCTCATTGGGTTCCCAACAGTCCCTAATGGTCAGAAAGAAAGCATGGGAGCTGCCCAATGAATAGGAGCAAGTAAAGGCTTTTTCATATTGAATATAACAGCTTTAAAGCAAGAGATAGCAAAATATGTATCATAGCTGACACCATGTAAGGAATGTGCAAATGTAGTTAGTATTTGAGGTTTAGAAGACCACCACTGTCTGTCAGAGAGATCAGTCTAAAGTGTAAATCCCTCCATCATGGCATTCTATACTAGGACTGGCCAGTGATAGGAGTCGAATTTCACTGGTAAATACCTAACTACTTTAGCAGACTGGCACTTGACCTGTTTTCTTCGGTGTTTGTGATTTTTACTTTTATTTTACTTCTGTCGTATGACATTTCAATTTACTCATGAAATTTGATTTCTGTGGTTGATACTTAATTTTCCTGAATTCACTTTGTAACCAGGACACAACAGTATCATATACCTACTTTGTAAGTGAACAGAGTCCGAATATTCATCAGCCGTATTGCAGTCACTTCTTTCAGCAGTGATGGTATTGTTTTCTGTTGTCTGTATTGATATTGGCATTGTCATGATCATGTCAGATCGTGTCATACTTTGATTATCCAAGAGACAATAGCCGTATGGACGTCTTATTTGTATTTTCTTTTACTGTTTAATGAGGTGAATTTCAGCTACTGCAAATGAGGGTTTATTAAACATCTACTCTGAACCCCCCGTTTGTTGCAAACGGACAATAGGATTGAAGAGATCTGTCATTTTTCACACAGAAGATGATCAGACATCCATGTTGCGTTGACTCCATGCATCCAAGTCTAAAATCTTGTTGACTTCATACATTTATAGGATAATAGGAGAAAAAGATCACACACAACATATTGTTTCTTGTGGATAGTGGAAGTAGGTCAAATCAGTAACTTCTCCGATAACGGATGTCATATATTGATTCTTATCATGTTTCATATTATTTCTCATCTATTATATGTATATCACATGTGAAAGACAATTTTCTGCTGATACTTATTCAGTTCATTCTATGATATATTATGCTGAATATTTATTCAGATTATTCATTTGCAGGTCTGTTCTTTAATTTATTAGTACACAGAATGCACTTAAGCATTTGCATTGTTTTCACTGAAATTCTATGCAAAAAGGGATTAAAGACTTGTAAACGACCAGAATGTAATTTGATTTAGAGTGACAAATGACCTCTAATTTGTTCGCGTTCCGGCAGTACATTTAGACTACATTTTAACACTGACTTTGTATATCAAGTTAGAGTTTTCTTTTTATAGATGTTCAACTGATGACACCGCTCAGTACACTGCAGTGGCTTGTAACTTGCACGGGCAGGCCTCTACTCAGGCCTCCATCATTGTCAAAAGTAAGTCAGTCTATCTCACCATCTGTATTTCTTTTCTCTCCAACTCACCAACATTTGCTATTATAGGTCTTGCCCAGAGAGCTGAAATACTCTCTTAGCATGGAGAAATATCAAACATTTTAGTTTTTTTGTGAGATTGTGATTTGTAATCATGACAATGGCTAAAAGGTTATTCAAATCTTGCAGGGTACAAGCAGGATGACGAGTCATGTCTGTATGCCTGGCTGCCTTTCACAGGTAATAATCTAAACTGACTGAGGGGGTTAACAATTAATTAGTGTTTCATACCTCTGTCTCCAATGATATATGATACAGAGTGAGTGCCATACCTTTTCCTGACAGTAATATGTCTTTCTTCACTCTCCTTGTTTCTCAGCTTCTTTGCTTCCCCAAATCCACTACACAAAGATCCACATTAAATTTGTGGATAAATTTGGCCCAGTGTTCTCCTCTGAAGGAGGATCTGCTGCTCTGACTGCTTCCATGACTCTGGAGCCCAACCTGGCCAACCTGCAGCCTGATGCACAATGGTTTAGAGATGGTAATTGGAATATGTTTATTATGTTTACCAAAATTATAAACTGTATACCTGATTAACAAAGTAATGTTCAACTAACTCAAACTAGCTGACATTTGATTATGGACATTGTAGTGGAGAATAGGAATATATCATTGAGATAAATATTTTTGAATTACTCATTCAGATCCATTATATATAGAAGACTTTAGCATGTCATTGACTGTGATATAAAACATATTTTCATATTTGCTCGACACGTCCCTATCTACAGTCAAGCAACACTGATTATTTCTTGGCAATAAAGGAGTAAAGGTAAAAATACATCCAAAATAAATTTTGCTTCCTGTTACACTTTGTCTCATATACAGACACTCGCTTGTTCGATTCTAAATGGGTGAAGATTGAAACCGGCAGAGGGGTCACAACCTTGACTCTCCCCAACCTCTCCAAAGATGATGAAGGCCTATACACACTTCGCATGGTGACAAAAGGAGGCACTGCAGAACATAGTGCATTTGTGTCTGTTGCAGGTGAGGTCTGATGGTTGGTTGGACAAACAAATGGGTAACTGAAATGTAAGCTTCTTATTTCCTTTAAGTGCAACCCTCCAAGACCTCTTGTGTGTTTGGGTTCATCCTTTGTCCAGTTGTCAAGATTTTCTTCTGCTCCCATTCAGATCAACACCTGGAGTATATCATTATTGTGCCTTAAGCTGTGTTGCCTCAAAAATTGAAATGATATTATATTAGATACATGTCTAAATCATTGCCATTTTCATCGATTGTATGGAACCCCTTATAGTTATTGTAAATATTAGGTACATATGATATAACTAGAGAAACGATGTCATTGTGTCACTGCACAGATGGCCCTTCTCCAGTCCCTGGTGCACCTGGTGCTCCGATGGATATCAAGATCCATGATGCAAATAGGGACTATGTCATTGTGTCATGGAAACCTCCTAATACTACGACTGAGGGTCCAATCCTGGGATACTTTGTGGACAAGTAGGAGTTATTGATAAACACCATAAATAGATACACAGACCAACAGAAAGACAAAGACATTACTGTAAGTTAGCCAATTAAGTTGGCTTTACTTTACATAAAATGGGGTTTCTGACTTTTGGTCAAAGACAGTTAACTCCTCTACCCATTGGTTGCTGTTGGGGTCTTCTATTGTCATTTTACATGCTTTATTCAATAGTTTTCCTTCCAAACATGCTAGAACACAAATTGGTCTATTGTCCAAAGAGACACACACTTCTCAAAATTTCCCAAAATTGCACATTTAAAATCTCAAACATTATCATAGTTTATGTTTTGACATATTTTCTTCTGTTTTTTTTCTTTTAGATGTGAGGTTGGAACAGAAAATTGGACTCAGTGCAATGATCATCCGATAAAGATCTGTAAATACCCCGTGTCTGGGCTGTTCGAAGGACACTCCTACTACTTCAGAGTCAGAGCTGTCAACTCCCACGGAATAAGCAGAGCATCCCGCATGTCTGATCCTATCGCTGCACTGGACCCCACTGAGTTTGAGAGGCTCCATGGTGAGTTTAACAGGATCGCTGTATGGAAACATCATCAATATTACATGATTTTGCAAATTTGATAAGTATTTCCTGGAGCGAAAGAATATATCTGCTGATATGTTGTGCTTTGAGTCATTTTTTGTAGTTTCTATGTCCATTAATAATTGTTTTGCTATTTTCATTCAGAGACTGGGCCATTATAAACATTTTGCTATTTTTTTATTTTTTTCTAAATTCTTAAAACTAAAGACTTAACACCTCACTGCTGTACAAGAAACAATTTCAGGTTTTATTGCCTGCTGGTCTCAGTTCTGTCACTGTTAAATCCTAAATAGCTTTTTAACATCTTTTTCTTCAAAGTATCTTTCTTTGATAAAACTAGAGGATCTCACTATTGGAAGTTTTACATTTATTTCATGTTTCAATTAGTCATTGTTCATGAAATGGACATCCCATTCATACGACAGTTCCAGTTATGTCATGTTTCCTGTTGTTGCCTGTTGTTTATCTTTCTGTAGTCAAAAAACTTGGTGGGAGACTTGATGTTGTGTCCTACCATGATGACGTGGAAGGTGGGTTTGTGTCCAAACACACTCTGCACACAATTCATGCTATTTTTTGTTGTATCTATGCAGAAATTAGGACCAAACACCTAGTTTACACAGTGCATGCTGGGCATATATAATCACATCTGTGTGTTTCTGTATAGCTGAAGGAAAACCACCGGGTTCTCCATCAGGAATCTATGCCTCAGAGACAGACCGAACATATGTTGTTCTTAGCTGGAAAGCCCCTGCATATTTCAGCAAGGCCCCCATGTGGTACTACATAGAAAAGGTACAGCACCACATTTGCCATTAAAGCTGTGCATGTTACTGGGTGAAATGTCTTCCATTTGTATTTTGTTGTAATTGTCCATCATACCTGTAAATTGCAAAGTAATTTACTTTAGTAGTATAATAACAGACGCAACTCTGCATTAAGACTACAGTTGTTTGTATTGCAGGGCAGATGAGTTGTGTTTCTCTCTTTTCTGGGCCCATAGAATGGAAAAAAAACGATCATTTGACTGATCTTGGAATGGTTTCATGTTTGCAAGACACATATTTTTTGGTGATATAAAATAAAAAAAACACAAACAAACAAAAAACAAAAAAACTAAACAATTAACTTCCTCATTAAAGCTTACAAACATTTCATTACTGGAATCAATTTTTGTTTGGACTAGTTGGTTATGTAATACCTAACTAACAGAATTAGGAATTGAAAAGTTGCAAAATATATCTTGTGTAAGTGTAACTGCAGGCGCGCTTTGTTCCTCTCTGTCCCAGTAGAGCATGGCGGACAGCGATGCTTGGCAGCGTGTCAACACTCAGGTCCCTATTCGCTCCCCCCGTTATGCTGTCTTTGACCTGGCAGAAGGCAAGCACTATAAGTTCAGGGTGTTGTCTGCAAACATGTACGGAACCAGTGAGCCTTCTGAGCCGAGTACACCCATTGAAACTCAGGAACTTAAAGGTCAGTTTCTGTCTTGATTGTACAATAGATCTACAGTATATATTTACCTCAAAGGACATGAGAGGACACACTTTTGGAGGCAGTATCCATCATAATTGAAATGAGCAACCAGTCATTTTTCCTGTGACATGCATTCAGGTGTACCATCAGCTCCAGGTCAGGTGATTGCAACTAGGGAAAGTGATACCTCTGTCCTGATTCAGTGGGCTCCTCCGAAAGAACCCAATAATCTGATTGGGTACTACATTGATCAGTGTGTGAAGGGCTCCAAAGATTGGATCTCAGCCAACCACAAGCCACGCAAGAACACTAGGTATGTGTGTTATAACCAAAACAATAATGTCAGATGGTTGTATATTAAGCTATTTAACTCAATATTGTTCTTTCATAAAGGAGATTATTGTGCATTTGGAAATCACGCTGAGGGGATTTTGTTCTCAATCCTGTTTCCGTAGATTTGTGGTTAGTGGTCTTACAAAAGGAGAAACCTATGTGTTCCGTGTCCAGGCTATCAATGAGATTGGTCTCAGTGATGAATCCCAGGAGTCTGCTCCTCTGACTGTCAAGGCTGCCCTGAGTCAGTAATACCATTTTAATAGCCCCTTTTCTATTAATTATCATAATTTGTCTTCATACTCTGGGATGGATCGTGACAGTCATTTTTAATGGCGTTATGGTTCAAATTTTCATCTTTTTAGCCCCTCCCTCTGCTCCGTACGACATTTCATTGTTGAACTGTGATGGACATTCAATGGTTCTGAACTGGAAAAAGCCTCTTAACTCAGGAGGCGCACAGATCAAGGACTATTATGTAGATAAGAGACGCACTGGAACAACCATGTGGAGGGAGCTTCATATTCCACCACTCAAAGAACGACTCTACAAGGTAATCTGTATTTTTAAAATGAATATTCACTTTATTAGGTACTGTAGTACCTCTCCATTCACATAGAAGTCAGAGAAATGGTGAAAAGGGAAGCTGTTCCGGTTGCTCTTCTCAGCTGGCACCCTTTGACACCACCTATTATGAGCATTTGGGAGGGATCCTTGTTTCTAGGAATTCATGACTTTGATTTTGGTGAAGCAGGTGCTTACAGAGTTGGGGGGGGGTCAGAGGAAACTTGACAGATGTATAAATGTAATCCATTTTACAGTTAAACAATAGCCGTACCAAAATAAATCAATTAATTTAGACAAATGACATTTCAATAGATCCAGTAGAATCAGATGAAAATGCGAGAAAAATGGTTATTTAAGATGTTACAAAAAGAAAGATGAAAAAAACAAATTCATTTTAAATATCTTTTTGTTTGCTAAGCTCAAGATCCCACTTTCTCCCTTAATAGAATATTTTTTGGGAGGTTCATATTGAAATACCATCTAACCAACAAGAAATTAGCTGAAAAATAGCTACACTGAAAGATGAGCTTGCTTTGCCTCCTCATTCATTGTTTTTTTTTTTTACGATTGTGATATTTTATACTAAATTACATTTTTAATGCTGCTATTGACAGGTGGAGGGTCTGACAGAAGGGGCAGTCTATCAGTTCCAGGTATATGCAGCCAACATTGCCGGCCTTGGTCCGGCTTCTAAACACTCTGCTGACTTTAGCTGCGAGACCTGGACTATGCCTGAACCGGGTGTGTAACTATTAGAATGTGTACCAAGCATGCTTAACCTTAACATATTTGTGTATCTGGCTGCAAACGTAGGTAATGCTATTTCCTTTCCTAAGCATTTTTGCACTTCTTTTCCAATGTGAACGTGTTTCTAATGTAAAAAATGTATGAGGAAACACTCAACATACTTTGGTATATGTTCTGGAAAAAAATACTTGTTGAAATGGAATGCTCACATGTGCACTAATTTGAATTATGAGGCCCCTTGCTCAATATGTGTCCAACAGGCCCAGCTTATGACCTCTCTAACTGTGAAGTTAGAGATGATTCAGTTGTGGTTGAATGGAAAGCACCTATCTACACTGGTTCTGGACCAGTCACTGGTTATCACGTTGAGTTTGCCAAGGAGGGAACTTCGGAATGGACAATGGCCAATAAAACAGCTTGCAGCCATTGCTTCCACAAGGTGAGGTTGCCTTTTAATAAAGTTTTACTAAATCCAAGTTCCTAGTTCCTCTTTGGATATCATCAATCAAAGCCCCCTTCACCAGTGACCTCCAAATCGATCTCTGTGTTCTTCATGAAACACAACAGATAAAATAACACGCCTGGCAAATGCTGTGGGTTGTATTGTTTTAGAACACCAGGGTACAATTAGTTATAAAATTTACTGTAGCTTTCTTACCATAATTCTACTTTACATTATATGTCCTGTATTTGTATGCAACATATTAATCCCATTCTGCAAAGGTACTTTTTGAAAGTGAGATATTGAACTTCTTGGCACTGACATCTAGTGTACAAATATAGCAATTACAGTTTAAGCATGTACATGTGATTTTTGCAGGTGCATTTTACACACACACACACACACACACACACACACACACACACACACACACACACACACACACATTATCATCATCATCACCAAGAAGGAAGTGGCTTTTCTCACTGATATATAATCTTTATGAGGCATTTAAAAATTGGCTGTGAAATTTTTGGACAAGATGAAATCCTGAAAAAATTAATTCAAATTTCCAAGATGTAGAGCCTGAAGAGAAGGTAAAAAAACTAAATGCATCTAATATTTATTAGTGTTTTTGAAACTGGCAGCGACCGATCAATAAGTGCAAATGGGATACTATTGGTAACAGCACTTAAAAACAGCACTTTAGTATGGAATTGGTATGATTAATATGCCTGTCAAAAAAAGGATATTCCAAATCTCTGGATCAACTGCTATTATAACACCTTTGTCATCTTTCAACATCATATATTGATTCCTTATCTTTTTGTTTTCCAGGTAACAGGTCTGGAGGCAGGTGGCTCATATGTTTTCCGAGTGCGTGCTGCCAATGCAGCAGGAGTGGGTATGGCGTCAATGCCCTCTGACTCTGTAACTGCCAAGGCTGTGGACGGTAACTCTTCAGATAATGAACACTGAGTCAATTTACTGCATATATATAAAAATGTAACGTGAGAAAACAATGTGTTGCATATAAACACATTATCTGAATTTGCATTAGGAACAAAAGCGAGGAAAAATAAAAGAACAGCCATGCAATCCAAATAGACCTGAAAATAAAGTACAATTGAGTAATTGTTTGGAATTATTTTCGATAATTATTTGCCGTTTGTTTGTTTCATAGGTTCTGAGGAGGTGTCCTGCGCTGTGGACAAGAAGTCCGGTGACATTGTTCTGTCTTTCAGTTCCTGCCAAATGAATGAGGGCTCTCAGTTCATCTGGAAGAAAGATTATAAGGAGATCACAGATTTCTCTAATGGAGTGTCGATTAAAACGGATGGAAACCAGTATGTTCATCGTCCATACACACACTCTCACACAGACACAATTCGGTACATGAATCTTAAATGTGAAAGCTCTCTCTATCTTTTGTTTGTGTCTCGTCTGTGTGTTTTATTGCAGGTCCAAGCTGATCTTTAAAAATGCAGATAAAGACGACTTTGGAACATACTCTGTTTCTGTCACCAACACTCAGGGTGTCTCCTCAAGCTATTTCATCTCCTCTGAAGGTGCGGTTCATTTACTACTCTCCGCACAAAACCAACAAAACCCAAATGTGCACAACATTAAAAAATAAAAACAACTATCCATGAAGAACAGCTGATCAATGAATGGCCTTTAACTTAAACCATTTGACATTTCATGATAGATAACATTGTTATTTTAAATATTAGAACCTTTATCTTGTACTCCTTTGGTAAGTATTAGCATTATGTTAGATGTTTGTTTCATTTGTATGTAGAAATGCAAACCTCAAAAGTCTTTCATATCCGGATCATGAATATTTAAGCAGTTTTTTTTGTATTTGAGAAATGAGGTGTGTAAGATAAAGCAGATGAAAGTAATGAGACAGTGCTTAAAAATCATCTCACTGTTGAGATGTCTCACATGTTGACAAAAAATGATTTAATTACGTGTTTGATGAATACTAGCATAGCTAATATTATTTTTCTCAGCTCGCTGCAATGTTTGTGTTTTAACACCATATCATAGCAACACTTTCTTTTTTTATCGACAAATCTCAGTTTTCGATTTGGGTGTAACATGTTGTTTTGTAGACAATTCACTGATTGCTTCCTCTTTTGTCTGGAGTTTCTTTCAATTTAGAATAAACCCTGCTGCCTTGGACCGTCCTGTTAAATTCACCTTCATTATAATTACATTGGAGGGTCTTGTAATATTCCACAAAATCGTAATGCAATTTTGCAAAAGTTTCGGGAAGAAACCGTTGACCAAAATGTATTACCTTCCCTCTGGCTGTCTCAGATTTATTCATTATATTTCATTCCTTCGTTCTTTGCCTCGTCGCGCTTCACTGAGAGCGCTGACTTACCTTGACTGGACGCTCATTCACTCGGTTGTCTTTCTGTTTCAGAGTTGAAAACGATGCTGGCACTCAGCTATGACATCAGACACCCAAGTAAGTACCTCAGGTTGACTCTTTCAATCTTTCGTGATCTCCGTCTTTGTCCCTTAATCTCTCTTTCTTTGCAGTTTTCTTTATTTTGTCTCCAATCTGTTTTTCCAACTGTATTTTTCTCTTTCACTCCTTTACACCATCAATCCTCTTTGTTCCGACAGTCTTTGAACCCTTCAAATGTCTTGTTTTTTCTCTTTCAGAAACACATTTTTCTTTTTATGTGATCAAAAAAAAGTCTTACCTGCGTTTGCATCACCTGCCTAACCACCATTCAAATCTACTGTTCTTTAACACCTCATCCTACTCCTCTCCTTACTTCTCCTCTCCTTTTCGTTCCCCTCTACTGCTCTCCTCTTTTCTCCTCTCCCCTCTTCCTCCTCCTGCCTTTCCTCTATGACTCTCTAGTCATCCCACTAAAATCAGAGTTGGCTTACAAGATTTTGGAGAGAGGCAGAATGAGATTCTGGCTGCAGGCTGAAGAGATTTCTTCAAATGTCACCTACAAATTCTTTGCTAACGACAAGGAACTGTCTGGTGCTGATGTAAGAAACCCTGTTTTTAAACTTGTTACGTAGAGATGGTGGGAAAAATCACTGACTTAAGAGTGAGGAAACAGTTTACAATGAATTGTGATGATATTTATGTCAGAAGTTTTTTTCAATCTTACAACAAAAATCACAGCAAAGCAGCATCTGTTATCTGACGCTAATTGCACACCTACACGCTTCGTTGCCCTTTTTACAACAATTTACAAGTCATAAGGCAGTAAAAGTTATGTGTCACTCATTTCTCCCTTCTCAGCCAAACAAGATGGGTCATGACTTGTCTACAGGCATCATTGAGTTCATCATGGACCATGTTATTCAGGAGAATGAAGGGACTTATTCCTGCCAGATCACAGATGGAGGAGGCAAAGCACAGAGCTCACTGGTCCTTATTGGAGATGGTAAGGGATCCATCGACACCATCTCTTCTTTATAGTGCGGCTGAACCTGGCCGATGCACACCAAAGGGGAAGTTAATTACTAAAGTTGTCTGGATCTGATATGTTGAGTCTTCTGTGCAAAGGGCACCTGCCATTGTCAAATCATTATTTTTGGTTTCTGGAGGTAAATGGCAAGTCTCTGCAAGAATGATTAGAGCTTGTGGCATCATATTCAATTCAAATCTTTTTGATACGGTGGCAATTCACAACTTAAATTATCTCAGGGCGTGTTTCATAGGGAGCGGATGGGTCTATATCATCTGGTTTATTACATGTGCTGAGCTCCAACAAATCAAACACTATGTTGGAGAGTTGAAGAGTCTTGCTGAAAAAGAATGTCCTTTTCCCAAGAAACCAACACCACTGACAAGTCATACTCTAGTATATTAGGTTAATTATCATGACATTGTTTACAAACATCTACCACTACATTTCCACCAATAACACTCAGTGGTATTTATACTGAATGCTCAGACGGAGAATTGCTGCGCTAACAAAGCTCATCTCCGCAGTACAAATATAAAGACCTGCATCAGGTGAGAGTTTAGGCTATGAATGCAGACATATAGTTGGAGAGATAAGGAGAGAGAAGTTCAATGCATCAGGGGTACTCGCTTAGCAGTCCAGTCCTATAGCAAGATAACCAGGGGATAGTTTAAGACAGGCTTGAGCTGGCCATTACAGTAAACATTTTCGAAAAGGTTGGCTCCCAAGCTTCAACCTGGAAAATGTTTTTAAAGTATAGGTGCCAAAACTCTGCCTCACATGATGTTTGCCGTCTGTAGGAACCAAAAGTTGGTCAAAACCCGGGCACTATAGTTTTGCAGTAAGGTACTATGATTTATTGTAGATATGATGGTGGTTGGCAAATAAACAAACTCTGGGTAGAGGAATATGTTTTTCGGTTTATATGGAACCAGAGGAGGTAAAACCAGAGGTAGATGGTGATATACACAATATACTTTGAGGTCATGTTCGTTCAAGATTAGATGACTTACAGGTCTTTTTTCAAATGTTGTAGTTAGTAGTAGTAGTACTCATCACATCAGTCATAATTTGCACAAACTAGATGAAACATTCATTGAAATTGATTAAATTAATATGAAAACCACATGGACATAGTCCAAAGTATGAGCCTCTCTTTGTTATTTTATTGATTCTGTGGTTCTATGTGTTCACACAGCTTTCAAGGCAGCGCTAGCTGAAGCAGACTACCAAAGGAGAGAGTACATTAGAGTCAAGGAGGGTAAGAAATCGAAAACATCACCTGCATGAGAGCTTATGTGTTCTTTAGACTTTTTCTGGAACAACCCCCAAAAAATTACACCTGAGGAACAATCACATAAGTCCTTGAGTGTATGGGAATGAACTGAGACATTCTGATTTGGAAGTGGAACCTGAAAACTCAACATGGACTCCATTTAAATGGCTTATAACATTAGTCCGCAAAATTAAGATTTTGATAGAACAGAGTGCTGTAGGTATATACACATTTGATATCAAAATGTAATTCTGCATTAAAAGTCAAACAATATTCTGGAGTTATGCATAATACTTTAACATTAAAGCTTGCAAAATAAAAATGTAATATTTATAATATTTATGATTCCAACTTGTGTCCCCAACAGGTCCTCACTTTAGTGAGTTCCTGTCCCTTCAGGTTGGAGATGACTGTTCTGTCACCCTGGTTTGCAAGGTAAACACAGCCAAGCTCAATAATTAGTGGATATTTTACTGTAATTAAGCAGAAGCTGATTAGCCATGCTGTGGAAAGTGAACTCTGCGTGCAAAAAAAGGCTCGGTAATGATAAGGCTACGATTGAAAATAACTACGGTTATAATGTTATCTATTCTTGTTTGGTTTAGTGTGTCCTATATTAGCTACACAAATAAAAAATAATTAAAAATACCAAATAATTAAAATACCAATGTTATATCCCTTGGGAAATATAGATTTATGACTATTATATCTGTAATAAAATCTAAGTAATGTAAATGTATTTAATAAAACAACTGGATGTTGCACATAGCTGTATACAAAAGCTACATTTAAGCATCAAGGGTTAGATTGAAAAAAATAATGATTAGATAGGGTACAATATATTATTTAAATATCCCAGGAGGCCATAACTTAGTCGAGGTGGAGGGATCAGCCTTTTTATACAGAAGATTCCCCAAAGGTCAAATGCAAATGATTGGTTTTTTTTTTTAATCAAAACAAAAGTAGTTAGTGACTTGTTTACTTTGTGTCCTATATGATAAAAGATGAACTCTGAAATGTGTAAAAGTAGGGGCATGAATAAGTTGCTTTGATATGTTTTTGATAATGCATTTCAAACCGATACATGCGCTTTATACATCTGACAAACAAGAAAGTAGGTAATGTGTGTTCTTTTTAAATTAGAATAGTCACTATTTTAGAATAGTCACTATTTTACTAACATGATTATGTTTTTCTATGTAGGTTGCCAACTTGAAGAAGGAATCTGAGTTCCACTGGTACAGAGAGGAGACTGAAATTATTCCTGACATGAAACCAGACCTGGGATCAGGAGTCTGTAAACTGCCAATTAAGCTGGTAATTGTGTGCTTGTACTTTTCACTGTTCTGATAGTGCATATTTCCAAACATATAAATATATATATGTGTTTGTGTGTGTGTGTGTGTGTGTGTGTGTGTGTGTGTGTGTGTGTGTGTGTGTGTGTGAACACACAGACACATTTATAAGAATCTCAAGCATAACTGAGAATTTCAAAATAAAGTCTACATAGGAATGTTGTCTTATTTCACCCTATGGTTTCTTATGACAGTTTTCACTGAAAACAGCAGGAGTTTATAAGGCTACTATTAGTGATGACAGAGGAAAGGATATGAGCCAAGTTGACATATCCGGAAAAGGTAATGAGACCAACACTTTTTCATTGCGCTGTGTTGATGGTAATGTTTAATTGGGTAAAGCTAATAATACATTTCTTTTAAGGGAAAATTAATTGAATTATCTGGAGGTATATTCACTTAAAATATGGAATTGCTAATTGCATGGATGTGATATATCCAGTCTACACTGAAACACAATAACCCCTCTTTAAGCTTGCCACCAGAGGGCAGCAGTGTAAGTTCACGTTCTATGGCTCTCTTCCTGAACTCGTCTGACAATTTTTCTCTTGCAGTATTTGAGGATGCCATAAACAAGATTACCGCATTGGCTGGTTAGTATCTGCCTTCTTGGGGCACACGCACACAGGCATCCATATGCACAGTTTTGTAGAGAGGTGATGTACTATATATAACAGTCATGAATCAGGTCCTTTACAGATGTTCATTTATGTCAGTAATAGTCATTGCCACCATCTCCAATCCACTGGAGTGCAAACACTCAATGAACTCTAAAAAAGAACAACCACCCTGCAGTAATAAAAAGTTTAATACTTCTATCACCTGCTGGCTGACAGAATCTTTTATAAAAAGCCCACATTTTACATATACACACACACCCAAGCACATTTGAGACAGTTGTCTTGCTGGAAAGCTTTTAGCCACCGTGCCATTGTGATGAAATCATTTAAGATTCCTCTGTGCTGTCACAGTTTCATTGTTGAAGAGCATTTTACTTCTATTTAAAGAGACAGCCACTCGACAGTTATGTCGCAACTGTCAAAGCTGTGATTGCAGAGGAGACATTAGAAAGGCATACGTCTATACCTGTAGAATTAACGTATAAACAAAATATCAAGCAGTATGACAACTATCTCTTAGATCGAGCAATCATATAATCTACCTAATACAATGAATTCTGAGGTTTGGAGGCAGTTTTCACACTCATAGTAGGATAACGCTGGAATATATTTATTTAGTATTTCAACACCTGAAATTATCTCTTGCCTCTATCACCTCTTCAAGGAACAAGTGCAGCAGAGCTGGTGATTAAATGCACAGCAACAGGCATTCAGCTGCAGTGCCACATGAAGTATTACACGTCAGAGATGAACATTGCCTGGTATCATCGGTAAGGAAAAAGTTTAATGTATGTTAAGGGCTGAGGTACATGGGAAAAAGAATGATAGCCGTGAAATCACAAGTGACTGTATATCCTAGTCGCAGCCTGTGTTTGAAAGAATAATTGTTTGTTCCAAGAATATTTACTAATTTAGTTCTACTTCTACTTAAATGCCAGTGAAAGGCTTCTAAATACAGCCTTAAATCTGACTTTTAAAAACTTAATTAGTTAAAATTTGAAAAATTAAGCTTTTTCTTTGAAGTATTTATTACTTGTTGTATATTCTCATTAATATGGTAATATTAAAATATGCTGATACTCAATGTCAATTTATTACTAAGCCCTGTAACATCAATCATTTAACCACCAAACCATAACTAAAAAACTTAAAAAACAAAAACTACATTTGCTTTATTTTAGAATAGATATCATGGTAATTGCAATGGATTAAAACAAAGTAGGAAGACTATTCTAGGTCTGTCTATAAATCTACAGACCACAAACACATTGTTTAGCTTTCCTGTCAAATGAAACAGCCAGGAGTGGTAAAAACAATAAGCCATATAATAAAACTTGTGATGACTGCTGGCAAGTGTTTTCATTATCCTGGTTATTACAGTAAAATTGTCCCGTTTGTGGCAAAATCACACCCCTATCATTTTCTACAAAGGAGCAAAGCCTTCCTGTGCTTAGAAGCAAGTCATCGTACCCTAGAGATTAAAGAATACAGAGGGAGGGGGAGTGCGTACAAGAGTGCAGAGAGAGAAAAGGGAAAATTAGGAAAGATACAGAATGAAAATATGACATGAGGTAGTTGTGGCATTTTCCTGGTTTTCAATTATTAAAGGAACAAAAATTACGAACATTAGATTTTTAACCTCTGCTCATGTCTTTTGAGAGCGTGTGTTAGGGAATGACAGACAGCAAGAGAGAGAAATTGGTACCCCAAGGCATAACATTAGGCAGGCATGTAAACATGATTTTCCATTACCTCTGAAACAGGCTGCACCCACTCACATACACAACTGTGCTGGCTTACACACACCCTAACCTCTCTCGTCTCCTCCCTTCGTCTCCTCTCAGTGAGACTAAACTCTCCCACAGTGACAAGATCGTCATCGGAGGAACCCCTGCCATGGCAACAATGGAGGTATTACTTTCTGTACAATGCAGCAGACTGCTTTATAGGTGGATCATACATGGGAGATTTACACAGACAAAGGCTCAGAAAGGCATTGAAAAAATTGCACTGGTTACTATGCCTTGGAAGAGGTTACAACGGGGCCACTTTGGCATAAAATAATCATTATAATAGATAGCTAATATTTTAAATTTCATTAATTAATTAAACATCCAATCTTCCTCTGGGGTATGTTTGTCACAAAGTGTCATTTTAGTAATTATCGGGAAGATAAATTAACCATGAATTATTGGCAAACAGGTAAAAATGAAGCAGCTGGACACGGGCTGAATAATGGAGTGATGGGTTGATTAATGAACTTTCGGATGTACAGGTGATTGAGCCAACAGAGAAGGACCAAGGAAAGTATTCCATCCTGATCACTGACCCTGAAAATATTCATCAACGCACACTGGACCTCAGTGGTGAAGGTCGGTCCATCGTCCATTGTGTTTTTCTTTTTTCCAAGCCACTCACTCTTTCTATTGATATCTCAGTAAGAAATAATAGTCAAAAACATTGCTCCCTTGAGGTTTTCGGTCTTTAGTCAGTGCATTCTTCAGGATCACTTCGAGCCCTTTGGGCCCTGAGAAGCAAACATAAAAAGTTTGCAGTTTACCCCTTCAACCAGAATTACTGATGTGGTCAACTTGCATCAGTCAAAACAAATTTGTAAAAAAGTTACAAGGGCTGAAAATGATAAACTCTCTGCTAAAAGGACTTGGCTTTAGTTCATGCCTCATGGAGGAGTTAGCAAAATCATCAAAATCATTTCAAACTTTACCAAATAAAAAAAGTGTTATTATCCATACTGCTGTGACAGGAATATGTGTTGTTTTTGTGTTTCACAGTCTATGAGAAAGCCCATGCTGAGTTCCTGAAACTCAAGTAAGATTACATTCTCAAACTTTATTTATACCCATAAAAGATGTGACTTCATTGTTCTCTAAAACCTCCTAAATAGACCTAATCAATAACACACAAGTAAAGAAATGCTTCCGCACAAACCTCAAAGTACAGAATCAATACTAACATAATGTGATCTCAAAAAACGCCCACAGAAATCCACAGTGAATATCTTTAACCTTTCCTTTGCTTCCAGCCACACAGATATTACTGCTTCAAATATTATTTGTAATTACTGATGCTAATGTTCTCTTTCAGTCATAATATTTTTCCTCTGCATGGTATCTATAAAGGGCTTGCAGAAATTTGGATGCTCTCTCTATCTGCTAGTTTCAAGTCAACTATTAGCTAAATTAGCCATCTGCTCGTCATGCTTCTGGAACAATGAGAATCACTTTGGCATCATCTCAATCTGGTTTTCTTATAATCAACGGCCAATCAATCGTTAACAAAAGGTTATATTACAACTTGATCAATGGGTCAATTGCATCCATGGAAACAACAACAAAAGCACATTTAAACCTGGGTCCAAATCTCTGCGATCAGCCCTGGAAGATCATTACATTGTAGGATGTGAGCAGCAATATAGACTAGCTGAACACTGAATCTGTTACTACAAAGCTGGGACATTTGACATACTAATTTTATTTATATGCTTGATACTTCATTTTGGCTCCATTAGTATGTTGGTCTGTTTTAGTAAAACATTCATCTCCGTTCTATCTCAAATCTTCTTATTCAGGTGTGAACTATTATAATTTAATTTCAAATGTCTCATTTCAGATTGAACAGCTCGTGTTTAGAAATATGATCTGTTCTTAAGGCTTCGTTGTACTATTCTCTGTTATATGGTTTACATGATGGCTTCAGATGTACTCATAAACAGTGTATTTTCTAATGGTTAAAATTGAATACTTCAGACTTTCAAAACCTACTTTTGAGAAAAAAATGTAAACGCGTCAGCCATCCTGAGATCCATCGAACTAGTCGGGATGAAACACTGCGGACTGAATTTTCCCAACTCCTTTGGAAAAATCAATTGAAAGTACAAATGACAAACATAACAGATTGAGTGGAAACCACATCAATCTCTATTCAAATTAACATTCAAGGAGAGACATTTGAGCATAACAATTTTAGAAAGATGTTGAAACAAGTGACACCCTGATGCCTTCTTGATTGAGTGTCAACATGCCACGAGTTCCTTGAGCCATCTGGTCCTGCAGCTGACCTCTGGTCCTCATGCTGCTTCAACAGTCCTCACCCACTTTTTACAAAGTATTTCTTTTTTTCATGGAAATATTGCATTAAATCACAAAGGCAAGTATGATATCATTGCGGTTTAGCTTTCGACTCAGAATTACCTCGTGACAATCCATGTGACCGCAGTTACTGACCAAAAAATGGGAAAGATATTAAGCACGGCTAATGAGTAGATCTGCATAATTCAAACAGACCATGACAAAACCTGGCTTTTTTGCTATGATATTGTCGGGTTGCAGACATATGAGAAATATACTCAGACTAGTATGTACAGTCTCTGACAGCAGTGTTGTCTTTCAGTAAATATGACCTTAATAAGCTGTATGAGTAAGAAAGATTAATAACTTCTCTCTATGTGTCCAAGGGCTGAAGCTTATGCCGAAAAGAGTAAGTGCATTCCTCCATTCTCTATATTTGTTTGTACAACAATTCTACAATACATTGTTTTAAAAGAACTGCACAGGTATCCATTTGGTTCAGTCCATCCAAAATGTAAGACAATGATTAATTTGAACAATAAACAATGGCTTATTATAGACCGTGGAAAGGTGGTTGGCGGACTGCCCGATGTGGTCACCATCATGGAGAAGAAGGTAATGGCTGTGTCTGTGTGAATGTGGCGCTCCTGTCTCATAACATGAGTCCATGTTTATCTGAGATGCCGTGTTCATTTTTCCTTGAGACCCTGAGTTTAACATGCACAGTGGCTGGGGATCCTAAACCCCAGGTGTCCTGGCTGAAGAATGGAACAGAAGTTGAACCTGACAATCAGGTAAACACTTGAGGAACAGGTTTGACCCCACACACAACCTTCTTCTATTTTGCAGTTCGTTTGTACTACATACAGTATCAATTCACACGTATAGATATGTATATATCTGTTAATTTTTGGCCAGTGGGACTTCAATTTGCTTAAAAAAAATCAAAACTTTCTGTTTCTATTATAGTTCAATCATAAGAGCAGAATCTTTTATGTCAAACACAATGTAGCTTATGTTCTCAATTAGGATTTTAGATAAGATCAAGGGATATCATCTCTTCAATGAATTTTACCTCAGTATGACCAAAATATATCAATCTATATATCTCTAAAGACATATATGAGGGTTTTGGGGAAATAATGGCATAGCGAAATTAATCAAGTTTTAATCTATGAAAAAATGAGAGCTACGGAAGACCCTTGGTGAAACACTGTATTCTGGCTGGGAGCATCTATACAGCCCCAGGAAGACAAACAGAGAGCCTGTACTGCCTTTGGATACTTTACCATGCATAGTCCCTTGTGGGACCGGTCTACATGTTTTAAGTTATTGTCTGCACAGTCCCTGGACGAGTAACGAACAAATCACTCTTCAATCAAGAACTAACCTACAGCCAGTATGAGTCTATGTCTGTCCTCAGTTCGTGTAGGCTCCTTCCGAATCATCTGTATCCTGCAGCTCCTTTCCACTTTGAAGATTTCAAGTTTTAGAAGCCCAGTCTAGGAGGAATATGTGTGAAAGTTTGCCCTCTTCTTTATTCATTCCCTTACCTGCTAATAATGTGTCTGAAACAACAACTGATACCCTTGGTGATATGTCTTCTGAACCTCAGGTGTACCTCCCCCTAACTCATTTTCCACCCGGATGACTGAGGAAATTAACATAAAACAAACAGGAATATATACAGATCCGGAGAACATCACTCTGAAACTCAAGAATATGTAGTAGCTTGACATTTTATTAGGTACACAATGATAAAACAGCCCAGCATTAAATCTTACCCCTCACAACAATCAGAATATTGACTTATTTACCAGAGTTTATTTTATTTGAACAGTAATTTTGAGGCTTTAGATTATGTTGCTGTTGAGCTGTCTTCAGTGACAGATGTTCCTCATATTTTTTTCCATTCTATATTCTATGTAAACCCTGTAAAAGGTGGGAAAAGCAAAAAAGGAAAATAAAATACTTTTATTTGGGTTTTAGTTCTCAAGAGGTAGATAGGGAATATATTTTTGGTGCTCTAAAATTTGCTTTCCTCCTGCTTGCACCTTGGCAAGCTAGCATGGCTCAGAGGAATATTAAAATAAATATGTTGCCTTTCAATTTTTTTTTCTAACATTTTATTTCATATTTCAGTACGTGGTCTCCCTTGACCAGGGGAAGTTTGCCAGTTTGACGATCAAAGGTGTGTCCATGGAGGATTCTGGCAGATATACCATGATTGTCCAAAACAAATATGGTGGGGAGTCTGTGGATATAGTGGTAAGTATTGCCGCTGTATACCACAAATGACTGGATTTTGTCAAAGCCAGGATATTTTCCTGACCATCTTTGGTGTAAATCTTCAATTTTATATTGAGGTCTAACAAGTTGGTGTTTTTTTGTGATTGAATGGCTTGTAGAGCTAATACAAGGATCATATATGACCTTGACTTTTGTCTCAGTTGTGACCCACCGTTTCAACATGACAGAAAGTATTCTCCCTTTGTACCAATTTATATAGGAGAAGATGGTGGTAATAAAAACACAATACTGGAATTATATCCTAATCTCTCACACTCCAGGTCAGCGCATATCGTCATGGAGAGAAAATTCCAGAGGCTAAACCAACTCTGACCCCAAAAACAATCATCCCTCCCAAACTTCCCATTGAAATACCAGAAAGTAAGACCCAACCTAGTGCTGCGCCCTCGTCTGCGAGCCCCGCCCCGCCAAAGGCAGCGGGAGGAAGAGGGGTGAAGAGTCCCACTCCAACGAGGAGGAAGTAAAAAGGAATTATAAAAAGATAGAAATATATTCACACATGTGCACACGTTTTGATGACTCATAGGAGCTTTCATTGCTATCCTAAAATATCTTACCTTTAGATTCAATGGTGTTGACACATGTGGTGTTGAATTAGACAGTTAGAAAAATCCTGCTAACTTACATTCTTATTAACCGTCATAGAATGCGAATAAAAGAAAACAAACAAACAAACAAACCTTTGTGTGGTTATTTGATGGAATTGCCAAATTCAGAATTCAAATATCTCAATGATTTATATATGATCAAGATTGAATTCAAATTAGACAGATCTAAAATACTGATTGGCATAAATGACATTCTTTCAGATTCATATGTACAATAAGTGAACTCATAAATTCCAATTTCCAGTGATGACTACGTTTTTGATGCTTTGTGATGTATCATACCTTTATAAAAAAAAAAAAAAAACACCACCACCCAATGCCATCACTGCCACCGCTTTGAAGACGGGGCCAAGTCGAGTCATGGCCCTTTGGAGAGAGGTGGGTCCACTCTGCCTTTAGGGAGGGGCAGCTCTGCATATGATCAATGGCTTGGCTTGGTCTCACGGTTGTGAACCATGATTTATACATGAAGGCTTTCATTTACATGTTTCAGAAAATCTGTATCCTGTAACGGTTTTTGCAAGATGTTGTTGCACTTTTTTTTCTCGTCACACAAGTTTGGGGTCGCAGATTCCAATTACTGTCACACTCATGAAGATGAGTCCCCACACGATATGCTTTTCACCCTCCTTAGAAGAACTTTCATGGAAAACATGTTAACACAGGTATGAGAAGAAATAAGTCAAAGCTGTTATTGTGTCACCATCTCTTCAACACTGTCATCTCATGGCTGCAAATGTGTAATGCTGTCTGCTCCGCAGTGAGGTATCGAAGGTCAGCTGGAAGCCAGACACTGCTCAAGAGAGCTGTGGAAGGGGGCTGTTGCAATATTACCGCCGCCAATGAAAACTCCACTGACAATTTTGTTTAATATAGCCCCTGTAAGTGCAAAAATCCATCAACAGCCAAATATATAGTTATCCACCTCTGCAAAGCGGTAGGAGGACTGCCTGTGCTATAAGAAGATTCACATGCTCTAAAATGCAGGAAGAAGTGATGACTGATGAAAAGACTCTTGATGAGATGTGGGGTTCATTAAAGCTGATGAGAGGAGCAGATAGGGAGGACACAGGGAGGGGAGGAGGATAAATTCACTGTTTTTGTGTTTGCTGTTGCTAATAAAAGAAAGGGATTACACTTTGCTGAATTCGTCTATCCTGTCAGAGAGCGACCAAAAGGGGGATTGTGAAAACGAGGATGCTGGAGTGACAGAGGGTGAAAAATGAGATTGTGATGTTTCGAGCGTTTTGTTACTTATTTATTTGTTTCTGTCTTTTTTGAGGTATTACGGCAGTCTCATATGCATCGAGTTGAGATGAGTGTTTGAATTAAAGGAGGGAAGGAATTGCCACTGAGAGGTGTGCTGTCGCTGTTGAGCTGTGAATTCTTTGCTTGTGCAACTGTCTTTCAATGACTTAAAGGACAGCAGAAGTCAAAATGCCATGAACTGTATTTCTGATTTGATAAGACAAGAGCCTGACAGAGAGGAACGGCAGTAAGGACTTCTGTTGGGAAACAGAAAGATGCAGAGAAATGAAGCTGTGTGTGCACCAGAGAAAGTGAGAGGGAGACAGAGCTCTGTATCATTTGTTGTTTCACTGATCATCTGCTGTGAGATCATTTCCTGACTTTTTAATTAATTTTCACATTTTAATCACTATAATCACTAAGAATGCAAAGGTTACCATGACAACAAACTTTTAATTTCTGAAAAGAGGCTTGTCTGTGCACACACAGATGTATGCAGTCTCATACACATTCACACGCAGGCATGACACCATGTGCGCGTGCGCACACACACACACACACACACACACACACACACACACACACACACAGCAAGTATCTAAATGGAATAGCTAGCAAGTAATGATA
>CAAKHD010013648.1:220602-233070 GCA_901007705.1 Fistularia tabacaria | reverse complement strand
AAGCCACGTACTTCTCATCTATCCTCCATATGAGGGCACTATTGCAACATGCTTGCACACAGACACATCTACATACACACACACATGCACGCACGCACGCACGCACGCCGCGTGCGCACACACACACACACACACACACACACACACACACACACACACACACACACACACACACACACACAGAGGTCTGTCCTAATTAAAGCAGTGCTGCTCAAACAATAAGATAAACTAGGAGCAGAGATATTTTGTGGTTGTGAACTGACACACAGTTGCATTTTAAACTACTATGAACCCCCAAAACACACACAGAGATACACACACAGGCACACGCATGTTCCGCAAGGAGTGAAAAGGAACATCGAGAGGACAAAGTGACAAAAGGAGGAAGGAAGGAACGTAGAAAATGGATAAGAGCAGCAGAAAAGAAGACATGGATCCGATGTAGGGGAGGTGTAAAAGACTAGAAGAGATGGGTGGAAGGAAAGGATCTTCAAGTTGATTTCAAGACCACGTTGAATCAGATGCAGGTGACTGCCTAAACATTTTGTCCTTCAGCTCAAGAAGCCCATAAAATGAGTGTCTTGGCAGTATGGCAGTCCAAACAATAACTGAAGCGAAACTGTTTCTTTCTGAGCTTTCGGGAACATTAACACCTGCAACTGAGCTGGAATCCAATCAAAATATCCGAGCGGCAACTGGATTGTACATGGATCATGTGACATAATCAACACAGCTGGAATGTCTCCGCTCATTGATTAGGCTGGTAAAGGTTGAATTTAGAAACAACTCCAACCAGGACAACTGTCGGCTGCGACCAACATCTGGTTGGGTTTTCCCCTCAGACTGGTGGTATATCTGGAGTTAACCAGCCGAATAATTTAAGTTTATAGGTACGTGTGAACTCGTAGGGTGAATTAGCATCAAGTGAAAAATTACTCCTCTCAATAAGGAAGTGTTATTGTTCATGTTTTGTGTAATTGCAATGATATTCAAAGATGCTCTGCATGAGAACACCCTCTGATTTCCCCACAGACTCCCCTCTGCAGGGAAGGCAGCTAAACTCGGCTGCACAACACCTCCCCTGGAGCTTGCAGTGTCTCAGTAGCTAGTAAAGGCTTCAGCAGGTGCTTGAGAACATGGTGACTTAAAGCATATATCTGGGCTCCAAGGACAGCCTGCCTCGTTGCCAGTCCTCTCTTTAGCCTTAATACCATTCTGAGGGAATACCCTTCCACGCAAGGAATTTAGAGGCAGCTTTTGTATTTCTGTATCATCTTCAAGACCAGTAGAGGTCTTCTGCTTTGGTAATGGTAACACAGATAACCTTAGTGGAGTTTTTGCTTAAACGTTACTCGTATTTCAATTGACTTATCATTTTGATGTCTATGGCGAATTTGTGTGAGAAAACCCTCTGATCCGTACTGGTAAACAGTACCACAAACATCTGGATTTTGTTTTCAATGGAAAAGGTTATGAACCGTCATCATTTTTTGGTAGCTATGACTTCGCAATAAATGCAGCTATTTATGTGGCTGCAAGTTGGCAGTGGTGATGAAGAAATGCAAATTTTCCTCTCCTTTTCCAGCATGTTGTCTGCATATAAACAACATAAACAAACATATTGGCTGTCCATATGGACTTACTTTGATGAAAGTAAGTATATTCCAGTTTAATACTGTCAACATAGTGACTACTTTGAGACAATTTCAAATTTACATCCAACTCTTTCTTAGATGTACATGAACCGAGTTATTATAATAAAGAATGCTCGTTATTTAGAACGTGCAAATTTAATATTATTCTAAATGCATCCACTAAATGTTCTAAATATATTTTAAAGACTATGAAAAAATGATAAACTTAATGCAGATGCACAACTGTACAGGTTAATTGTTATTAAATCCTTTTTTGCAAATTTGATGCTATGCCCAGTTTGAAAAATAAATCCAGAAAAAATATATTTACACACACACACACACACACACACACACACACACACACGCACACACACATACACACACATATATATATATACACCATTTTTCTAAATCTTAAAACGTATAAATATCACAACAATTTTTCCACCTTGCATCTTGTATAGCATTTGTCCTGTTAGCGTATTTGTACGCCAATTTGTTTCACATTGGGCACAACCTTTCCAACTTGTCACCATAATGTGAGGTGTCCAATAAATAGTCTTGGTCTTAATTCAGGAAATCCCATCGTCCCCCATTCCTTTTTCTTTGATTTATTCCTTGCTTTTTTCCGTCTTTATCCATCAAATGCACTTACACTTACATCTAGATATTAGAACATGGCAAGGCAGACTGGTTTAAGCCTTAGTTCAATTCAGAATTCCACTAGGAGAATAAAACAGACATGACGAAGACCAGTGAAATTAAAACCAGTGAGTCAAAGGGGTTGAGCATTACTAAAGAAAGACTATAGGTTGTTTACCAAATACCTTCAAAAGTGCAAGGAACACTTAATTATTATCTGCTATAGTGAAACAAATTGTTCTTTTGTTCATCCTTTAAGTACACAATCCATTCAGGTTGTTTGCTCCACTTTGGCAGTGTGTGTTCTGGAGACTGCAGGACATTGCATTCCAAGATAAATGATTGCGATTGGCTCGAGCAAATCACACTGTCAGTTTTGCTATAGATGGTAAATGAGTTGTACATAATTGTGTGAAAGAAGTCTTTTTATTTTCGAAGGTGATCAAACAAGGATTTATTTTAGCCTTTTATGGAAACTATTGCTTTAGCATTCCTTTGGTTCTTTCCAGTTTGTTTGAATTTTTGATTTTTGGAATTATTAATGTGACTCATGATCCTTCTGAGTCTGTGTCACACTGCCCTTGAATGTTAATGGTACCGAAAGAGTAGGCTGAGAAAATGAGCACTCACTTTCTGAAACAATGGAAAAAAGAAAAAAAAGACAAGGTAGTTTGAACAGTGTGTTTTAAGATGTGAGACAATGACAGTGATGGGTGAATTTAACTTCAGCTTTTTTTATGTAAAGCTGACTTTATTTTTTAAAGACGGAAGACTCATCTGACAGCCGCGGCCTTCAACCCCCCCAGCTGAATTACTGCCGAAAATTAACTAAGCATTACCAGACACTGTCTGTTTCTACCGCCTCAATCCGCCATGTGTCTGCTCTATTCATTTCTACCCCCTTTCTAACTCGGTTTTGCCTCTCTTTCATTCTCTCCATTCCTCACTCTTTTTCACTCCTTCTCCAATCACTGTGAAATTGCGAGGCAGCTGGTTGGGGACTTTTCTGACAGAGAAATTTGGCTCTGATCAGAATCACTAGCAAGCATTCCCACATTCCTTTCCCTATTTAAATTATTCTGCAGCTTCACAGGCACGCCCGACCAGACAGCGAGATATACTCATGCTGGCCTTCATTTATCAATCTAACATTGAGTCCAGCAGAAGAACCCAACCTTTAAATTCATCTTAGACAAAGTGCTCAGACACTTCACTCAGATGTTGGTTTGACAAAATCTGGAAAAAATAAATATATCAGTCAATGTTATATGGATTTAGGCTTTACTCTAAACGTTATTTCCGTCAGTTTTAAATTACCTGTTAAATGTGATATCAGTGGCTATATCTTGTAATTATATAGTACATAACACCACCACCAACTATAACACAATCAATGACAACAATAACAACATTAAAAGAAAAAGTCATAATACAGAAACTAAATGAAGGAGCCTTACGATACAATTTTTTACATAAGGATCTAAGGGAGGATGAAACAAATATTTTAGAATAAAATAACATTCAAAACTAGGCAAGAACAGTTAATCTGTGCTTCACTGATAAATATTCGCCTATAACAGTGATATCCTGATTTTTATCAACATATTTGAGATAAAGTGATTATACCTGACACTGGTCATTAAAAAGTGTGTTGCAATGCTAAATGACAAAAAGAAGACTTTGGTGTTCAGCTATGTGTTTTTATTGATGCCAGAAGCCTTGGGTTTGCTTGTCTATGATTCCCAGGTAACATCTGTGTGGTAGGTTTTGGACAAGATGTGTCTTTTTGAAAACAAGGCCAATATCACCTTAAAACTCTTACAAATGCTCTGTTTTCATTTTACTCTGTCACACACACGCACACACACACACACACACACACACACACACACACACACACACACACACACACACACACACACAAAGTCTCTCTCTCTCTCTCTCTATCTCTCTCTCTCCCTCTCTCTCTCAAAGAGGTTAAGCTGCCCCCCCCCCAAAAAAAATATCGCAAAGAAAAAAGAAAGAGATGAGACTGTTGCTTGACGACGATGCTGACATGAGAGGTAGAGCAAGGAGGAGTGACAGCTCATAATAGTATCATATTCAAATGATGAATACCATTTTATGCAGACGTGTGATTGTAATGCAGAATGCACTGCCATCTCTCAGATTCATGCAGATAATTTTTTAATTCCTCTGAAGCGGAGCAGTCCCTCTGTCAACATGCAGAAGTCATGAGGACAGAAGAAGCCTGTCTTGATGTGAGGCAGTCAACCTGTCACAATTTTGGGAGGATATAAATACTAGATTTCTTTCAATATTCTGCCCCATGTACCTGAGTTGATGGCACAGTGAGCAGACATTTGAACCTCCTCAGGTTAAGGGTCAGAATCAGGGAAACTTTTGGAAGTGGTCTCCCTATCAGAATTTTAGCCACTGAATGAATATGATATAAGAAACAATTATCAGAAAGAAAAACTATTCATTGAATCAATGAAGTATTGTTAACTTTCCTTATGAAATGAAAACAACAACACAAACATCAAACATCATGCATTAAATATCTATGTCAACACCTGAAAACCATTTGGGATCATTTTCCCTGAATCCATTTGTGAATAGAATTTCTTTTAGATTTCTTCACAGCAATGATTTTAAGGGGAACATTTAGTCCCAAAGAAATAAACACAAAAATATGAATAATAATCATAGTGCAGTGGTAGTTAGCGAGGCGGCCCTCCAATCAAAAAGATCATCATCACAAGATGTGAAAGCGCTCAATAAGTTGAGATCATTTATTCTTCCGATGTTATGTCCCGCTGAATTTTAAATTAGCTGACGTACGAAAGACGAAGAAAAATGTAGTTTGAGTTCATTGGGTCAGCATTTATGTGACTCTACATGCGTGTAATTGGTTTGATTAGACAATAGCCTCTTCACCTCCCTCACTGTACTCATACAATTTTCTCGGTAACTTTGATTTTGGCCCTCCTGGTTGTCACTCAGAGAAATTAAAGTGACATAATTCATGCCTGCAGTACTGATGGGAAATATAGAATAAACCATTGTTTCATACAGACTTGAAACCGGCGGTTTGTGTTTTTTTACATTTCAAAATAAGTAACAAAATACAAAAAAGAGAAAATATTGCAGTGAATTGGAGGTTGACTAATATTCCTTGTTAAACCTGCTGTGTTGATGGGTACACAATGAATTCAGCAGAATAACAAATCTTTATTCATGGTAGAAGTGAATTCGTCGGCTGCGATATAAAGTTAAATCATCAGAGTACCCATAGACAGACGACTTAATCTACAACTCAACAATATAGGTAATTTTTACAATAAAAAACTGAATTACAGCTAAATTACCAAAACAATAACATACAGACAATATTTTCGATTCCTGGTGGTAGATACTATATATCTATAACCAAATGCAGGAAACTTGTTTTCATTTTATAAGATTTGACAATAACAAAGACTCTGTTTATAGAAACGTAAAATCTTTGTGGTTTCCCAGGTGTATGAATGAGAGTGTGACTGTTTTTTTATTTGGCTTATGGCTTATGCGGCCTTATGGTCAACTGATATATCCAGGGAGAATCTTGCCTCCTGCTCAATGACAGTTGGGATAGGCTTCAGCACCCCATGACCCCGAGTACAGGACGAGCGGTTGGACAGTGAATGAATGAATGAGTTTCTCATCATCAACATGAATTAAATATTTGCTCCTGGATCTTCATTGCACGATTATGAAGACAAAGAAGTCATGGTAAGGGTAATGTTATGGATTTGTAAACAATTTCCCCATAACCCTTTCCCCTCTTAAACCTATTGTATTTTTTTTTCCAAAATTGAAATGAAAGTTGAAATATAGAATTTAAATGGACCAGAAAATTTTGGAAATCCTCTGCCTCCTTGATGCACTCACAATGCAGCTCGTCTGAGACCCACTCCAGAACCACACAACTGCGTCTGAACAGTCCAGGGGAGGGCAAGGGATCAACGTTGTTCCATTTATTAGCTGTAAAAATGATAACAACCACTACAATAACTGTTCGAGTCTTAAATTTAAAACATCTACAGCAACTAGGCAGTCTGAAGTAATGCTGTGTAAGTGTAAGGCATGATGATCCATCTAAATAATCAGCTAATAACAGACACTCCTCTTCACCCTTGCTGGGGTTGTATCACAGCCCCCGCAGGAAGACTGTGCATAAACATTATGAACAAAACTTGTTTTGGGCAGATCTATGTTGAAGGGTTTGTTGGGTTAAAGAGGAAAGAAAAAGTTTCTTATGATGATGCTTGTTGCAAAGATGATGGCTTTGGAAGAAATCCTCAGCCATAAAAGGCCACTTGCTGAGCAAATTATTACTTGGCATGTCAACTGTGGAGCAGCTTATTTGTCTTGTCATTTCCATTTAATCATTATAAAATTATTGTAAAGAAATTATATAATAATAATAGAAGTCAAAAAGGACAGATTAAGAGGAGATTCAAAGAAAGAGGTAGTTAATCAATTTGACATGTTTGGGTTAAGATGCCAAAAATGCACACATTGTCGAGCAACAACCAATTTATAAAGGATCACATTAAATGGACTTTCTACCTCAGAAAAAAGTTAGATGGTCAACATCTAGATTAGGCGCAATCGATTTTTTTTATCATTATCATCTATTGAATTTAATAAATTGCACTGTAATGGTGACACTTATTATACTGATGTCAAATCCTAGTATAAAACATTTAAGAGCTGCAAAAAAGAGGTCAGTAACACTAATGAAATGCAAATTTTGAGTCATTGCTTTGTCCATCAAACCCAGTAGTTAGCAGAGCAGGTGGAATGATTTCTTAGGCCGCTTTTGTTTCATGTTCAAGGGAACTGCTGCAGTAGCTATTCAGGGCTTTAGCAAATCCTGGTTTATCCGTTGTTTGGAATTCTTTTCACTGGGGATCCTGGTGCGAAAACACACCATCCACAATGTGCTTGGCTGTAGAGAAATGTTAAGGTTACCTACTGCCAGGACCTCAGCCCTTTACTGGACCCTGGGGGTAACGCAATCCTTCAATGTTATATAGATGTTTCATCTACTGTCAATGGGCGTGTACATAACCGGCCAAAAGGGCACACCAAATGATTTTTTGCTCCAAAAGTTTTTAAAAGGCAGCAATTCAACAGAAACTTAATCCGACCATTCTTTTGCGTGACATATCAGCAAGGGGATCCCCGTCCGGCTGGAGCAATTCAAGAGCAAGGAAGTGTTCTGTTGCTTTTGCTTGTCGAAGATGAGAGGAAGGTCACAGCCGTGAATACAGGGCAGCCCCCTTTCCAACCACCAGCACTGTTCATTAAATCTGTTTGAAAGGTAAGTGGGTGAATTTAGATGATCATGTTGAAGGTTAAGATTTGTCTAACTGTTCCACTGGGTTATACCAAGAGAGGTTCCTGATATATTCCCACCATTAATAATAAAAAAAAAATAATGAGCACATAATTACCCTGAATCTAACTCCAGTTTTATTAGTACCAGTCTGTCTCTTAGCGGGTACACATTTGTTCACTCTATACAGAAGGAATCCCTTGAGCTGTGTAGAAAAAGCTCTGCAGTCTTGATTTGTATTCATTATATTGATGGACCTTTAGTGCATGTTTCCTTTTGAAACACCCATGAAGTGTGTTCAAGCTGGGTGCATAATATGAAGGCTCCACCTGTACACATATAGTTGGAGTTCCTCTGAAATTAACTTTGCCAATGCTTGGTGCTGCTTGTCCCTAACCCAGTATTGTTCTGAGGACAAGACTGCTCGAAGGTCAAGGTAATGGATCAGGGGGTGGCTGAGTTTGTCTGCTTAGTTTAAAAAAAACACTTTTACATGGAGAACACAATGTCCTTGGTGGACTATGACCTTAGGCCATCAGGGCAGGGGTGGTCTACTGCCTCATAAGGATTTGGAGTGGTCTCATAAATACATTAAGTGAGCTTCTGTGCAGTCAGAGGGCACCTTCTAGATGTGCCCTTTTCCAAGCTCCTATGGAGAAAAAAAAACCCTGTACCAAACCAAGAAAGCAATGACCTTGAATTGGAAAGAAGTTTTGGGCGCACTATCCCTGACACTCTGTCATCACCAAGATATGAACAGAAAGGATTGAAAGCAAAACCATATAGATTCCTCATATTTTTTTGCCAGTGTGATGGATGAAATTGACTCCATATCTACCTGGTAAAACATATCTGCAGGGCCTTATTAAGAACAGTCTGTGGAGTGAGAGAGTCCCACACAGTAGAATGCAGGAAGACGGCTACCAAGGCTTCGGTTAGGTTCGACCAACGCTTTGGCAGTTTCACAACACCTCCTTACTGGATACATCATTACTAACAAAAGTGTTTACCAAAGAAACTACAAAACTGAAAATTTGCAGGTTCTAATGTGGAGTTTTGCATGGATGCTGTTACACAGAAAATGCAATATGGGGTTGCATACTAATTCATGGAGTCAGAGAACATTGGAGCTCTTGCTGTTTTAACATAGTACCAAAAATGGGGTTTAAATTCCTCTTTTTTTGTAACAACAAAATTGGGATCTATATTTGAATTGAAGATAGAGAAACTGTAAAGAAATAAATTGTTTTTGTGATGATAGTACTATATTGTGTGTGCTCATGCACATGTGTGTGTAAGTATGTGTGTTTATGTGTTTGAGTCTATGTGTGTTTCCATGCTTGTGTGGTAGGCAGCACAATGTTGTTGCTCCTGGCAGCTGGCCCATTCACTTCCCCTGTCATGGCCAATCAGCGTCAAGAAGACCGTAGCTCGTCTACAAACACGTACACACAAACACTTTTTTGCTCTCTCTAGTAATATAAGGGTCAGCTATTCAGTCACTTGTACCTGCTTGTCTCTTTGCTTTTATATACACACCGAGTAGAAGACATCAGCAAGCTGCAATAATATTGCACACAGAAAAGCCTTGACTGTGTCCAGACGTTTCAATCCAGGGACAAAGCAACATGCATACTCAGTGGACCTACAAAAATTGAATTGTGTGTTTATATGTGTTTTGGGGTTGGCATAGTTTGTGTATGTTGATTCCAGAAATAAAAAAGGCACAGCTAAGCTTTTCTGGCAAATAATTTCACATTAGGAATAAAATAGAATGTTTAAAAAAAAAAAATCTAAACCTTTTTTTTCAGCAAGCAGCATTTTTTTTTAATCATGTCATTTAGTGTATGAAGCTTTAGACATGCCCAGTTTTGTATTAGTTTAGCAGCTAGTTAGTTGTAACAGACACACCATTTAACAATATGAAGTAGAAATTAAAAGGGAGTGGATGAGGAAACTAGAATGCGCTGCCCATCTGATGTCTTAATATTTCATAGCTCACAAGGCTGTCATGAGGAAAGAATAATTTCAGCTAAAATGATAATAATAATATAGAATAATGATATTAAAAAATATAATGGATGAATTAATACATAAATGAACAGATACATCCATACCTGCATAAATGCTTACATGTAGACATACATACATACCTATATAAAGACCGACAATGACAAAAAAAAGACATCTGAAATTCTTATTCCAATGCCTCTGCCAGCCCAGTCTATAGTGCTTTTAGACACATTTAACATTAAATTGTTTCATTTCCAGTACACATAGTAACTTTTTAACTGCCACTTGCTTATGTAACTCACCTGTAGACAAACAGTAGTTGTTGTTGTTGTTGTTGTACTCTCAGAGGGATAGGAGATCAGGGATGTTCAGTTCCAGATTATTCTGTTATCTATTATTTACTGGAGGAGGTACAGTGTTCATATCTGGCCCTTTCATTCTTTTTTTTTCTTTTCTTTTTTTACATTTCTAAACTTTACTGGTACATTTCTTTGCAAACTAGGAATCAATATTTCATCTCTTGTTTTTGGCATGGTTTATATTTTTCCTGCATCCTGTTCTTTTCTTGTAAATTATGATTACAAGTAATCTGTAACTGTGTCACCTGATTACTAGTTGTCATTCCAAATCATATAAAACTCTATTAAACTTCTTGAAAAGAGTTTTTCAGCGAAACAGGCACTGATAAAAGTGAAAGTTAGACAACGAGACATTAATTTTTCTTTTCGTACTCTGGCAACTTTAAATAGAACTGCTTTAACTTTATTTATAGGTTTGCAAATGTCACAACCATGTGAAACTTTAAGTGTTTTTGGCTTATTTATAGAATATTCAACAGTTTTTCTGCAAACATCAATTTTGAAATGCACAGAAATTCATTTGTCATAATGAAATGCTCTAAAATCAGTCTTCTGAGATTGGGGCTGTTGACAGGTTTAAATGAAATTACAAATCATCTGCAACTGAAAAAACAAAGATCCCCATTTCCCCCCCTGCAGATTCTAATTTAAACAAATAACCTCATCTGACTTAGTTGAATAGATTTTCACATTCGAGGAGAGGTGCATTTCAGGCTTTAGGTTGTGAATGGAGCACAGATTCTATCCAGTAGTCACTCCATAAGCAAGTGAAGATATCTCTCTCTGATTAAAGGTATTTTTCCATCAGAGATTCTCAAGGGGATATGTATTCCATATCCTCTTGCCAGGACTTTCATTAATTTCTGCCTACTTATAAATATTAATAGGCCTTCAGCAAACTACAAAACTTTGTTGGAACATTGCAGTGAGGCTTTCTTATGTATGTATGTATGTATGTATGTATGTATGTATGTATGTATGTATGTATGTATGTATGTATATACACACAAACACATATATGTATGTATGTATGTATGTATGTATGTATGTATGTATGTATGTATGTATGTATGTATGTATGTATGTATGTGTGTCTGTGTGTGTAAAAATATATATTTATATATATGTGTGTTTGTTTATTTTTCTTAAATGAAATGAGAGAAACTGAATATGTACTGTATATGTACTCTATCATTTGTTTGTGTGGCCTTGTTTTACTCTGTGTATTGGCTGAAAAAACAACCTATGATTACTAGCATGAGCGAATGGATATCAGGTGAGGTTTCCATCAGAACACGAAGAGCTAAACACGTCAGCCTTTTTACGCAATCCCTTTCCAATATTACTACACATTTTAATCTTTCTTTCCTGTAGTCTGACTCCCCTAATACCTGTCAGCATTTTTTCCACATTGTCTTGTGATACTGAATTGATCATATTTGATATCTGCACCTGCATCCACTGATCTCCATGTCGCCGAAACCACTGTCTTCTGTTAAAATGAGTGCCAGGATTCCTATAGGCTGATACAGAGAAAAGCTATCCAAAAAGTAAGTGTATCTATGTCACAGGTCCTCTGTTTTTGCGGTTACTATTCAAATTATTTACACCCTTAAAATCCCAGGATTTTAATGATCTAAAAGCAAAACAAGAGGCACCTGATCACACAGAAGCATGTGAAATTGGCCTCATCAAAAGCCCTCTTGAATGTGCATCATGTAGCACTGGCAGTGCTATACAAACAAACACACACACACATGCTCTGTATATATTGTATATATGGAGTGTGTGTATATCTATCTTTCTATATCAAGTAACCAATGGCTCAGCTTCTGCACTGGGATTGAACACTGAACACATCCTTGGTTCAAATTTGAGTTGTCAGATGTAGAATAATTGATTTATGATTATTTAAAGTTGCAGAAATCCAAAAAAGTAAGAATAAAGAGTGGACAATTATTGAGAGCCTTTGGTCAAAATGTCAGGGATATAGATGTTTGATAAAGCACCATAGAACACAGCTGCCGGGGCAGCAATTGAAGAGAAGATACATTGACAAATCTTTATATGTCTTAGAGTTTAGATTCTATTACAACCGAGTTCCAATATGATGGCAATATATGGTTGCGTGTGCGTGTCTCTTTGCATGTTTTGGCGTCTTTGTATAATGTGTCTCTCGGTCATCGGCAGAGATTTCTGTGTGTAAAACTTGACATACACATGGGGTATCTCCTCTCTCTCCAACTCTAGCGCTCTCTCTCTCTTTCTCTCTTTTCCTCTCTTGCTCATGCACTCCCTCAATCACTCACTCACTCCCACATGCACACACACACACACACACACACACACACACACACACACACAGACACACACACACATCTTTCAATGGTACTAGAATTGATTTTACACAGAAAGCTACAATCTAAAGTTA
>CAAKHD010013648.1:184892-220582 GCA_901007705.1 Fistularia tabacaria | reverse complement strand
CCTCCCCCACACACACACACACACACACACACACACACACACACACACACACACACACACACACACACACACACACACACACACACACACACACACACATCTTTCAATGGTACTAGAATTGATTTTACACAGAAAGCTCCAATCTAAAGTTACTTATTAGAACTGCCAAACACTAATGCCCTGCCAATCTGGCTGTAGTGTATGTGTGCAGAGCTGTTGACCAAGATGTCACTTTTCCTCCTCAGTCCCCAGGCAGATCTGTTTACGCTCTCTCCTCTAGCTTTTAACATGCCTTTTACCTGTCTATCCTAAATTCTTCTCTGCCGGTTTTTCATCCATCCAGGCAAGAGTTTAGGAGTGTTCACCTGAGCCAAACAAACTTGAGCAATGTGATTGACATGTTGATCAGTCAGTTGTTCTCATGTATTCTTAACTGTAATAGTTCATTTGATCATTCCTGCATGTGTGACCGTTCCATGCTGCATCAGGCTCTTTATAAAAATCTGTTTGTGTATCTGGGAACAGTTTACCATCTTCATTATTTTATACTGCATGGATCTTTATCTAAGCTCCCTTGATGTTTTCCTGCAGCTCGTCAAGATATTTTTGAATTCTCCATCTAGTGAATGAAAGATTAAAATCAGTCTCCCACACTGACTTCAGATAACTGCTCTTACTATTGTAATTCTTAAGCAGCAGGGAGTAGTAGTTTGAAGCCTTGCGGCCTTTACCAGATACATTTACTAGATGAGAGAGAACATCAGAACTCAGTGGGATTGTTGTAGTGGGTGTATAAAATTCAAGATAGGAGATATTAATTCCAAGATTTTTCCAAAATTGCTGTTGAGGGAGTCCATATTATTATGCCAATGTCATGAATGATTTCACTGCCCTGCAATCTTGTAAGTGCCCCAGTAACCACTGCCTCCATAGATTTTTTTCTCATTATTAGATTTATCTTTAGCAGGCTTGACATTCTCACAATTCCTGATATGTACTGAATTTGACTTGAAACTTTTTAAAAGTTTCATCATTGTATACTTTCAGTTTGGAGCTGTAATTAACTGGCATAGGTGATCTTTTAACTATATAACCCCTTCACACATGGAGTTATTAACAGATATACTCAATCAGATATTATAATTTCTTATGTTGTTGTCCAAAAAAATCTGATAAATCAATTAAACAATGTAATAATACCCCCAGCTACATTAATTGATTAAAAATTGTCTGTTGCCAACAATACATTTATTGTAACTATATTTGCCAATTTCTAATTCAGTACATCCCTAGTCTCTGCTGCTGGGCAGGGAGGCATGAGCGTGACTACACTAAAATGACCACATGGAGTACTAGGTAGATTTGCCAACTAGCCATGTCTGAGGCTTCTGAGGCTTTCTGTCTATGCTTAAAGGGCTATCCAGTTTTAAGTCCTTGCATGCAAGCACATTAAAGGTGAGCGGATGGATTTTCTACTTCCCTTCTTGCTTTTGACTTTCGCTGTAAGCACAACGAAGGGCAGAGAGATACCAGAACAATCTATCGCGCCCAGTGAAAAGAATGGCAACATAAGATGCCCTTTTGACTTAAGTAGGGCTTTGAGTTAGTTATAGCAGTCAACATAGATAAACTTGGTTAGAAACCTTACACGATCAGCTGAGCAGTATCGGTCTAAAGGGAAGAGTAGGAAGCCTCCGACTGCAAAATCAGAGGTTAAATTCTATAACCAATATAAAAATTGTGATCCCTGCTCTGCCCTAGAGCAAAGGACGCTAACATCCACCAGTACCTCAAGGTATCCCAACATCACCAGTCTCCCAGAGTAAATAAAGGTTAAAAAGAGCTAGCATCCAGCTTCTCCAAGCCAGCTCATATTAGCCTCAAACCAAGGGAGTGCCTTCCATGTGCTCTACAATTAGATGTCACTCAAGGCTCCTTCATTGCCTATTTTGTCCTGTAATTATTCAGTTTCAACATTTAACTGCACTTCAATTAATCTCAACATGTTTAAAATACAGCTTGATAGAGCTGTATCAGAGGGGCACTAGTATAATTGATCCTTGAGCTTGATGAACAATTCAGCACTGATATCATACAGCTATCTACCGTGTAGTTATGCATAGGAACTGATATGTGGCAACAACAGATAGCAGAAAGTCCCAGGTACAGACAGACAGAATGAAACCACAGTGACATCAAAAGATGGCTTATTGTGAGGGATAGTGGTTTGAATTGAGTCTGGCAGAGCTTGACAGATCTGGGTGGGTGGGGCTGGGGGGTCAACCCAAAGGTACACTGGGCTGATCCAGCGTCCAATGCGGGGTGGGGCAGGGGGGTTCATGAGGGGAATTTAACAAAGCTTGTGTCCAGAATTTGTGAACTGGCCCAGTCAGTTGAAACTGTGTACAAGAAGGAAGAAAAAAAAACGATGAGATTCCAGTACTGATCATCTCATCCACAATAAATAGGATATGGAGGCTGAAAACTTAAAAACAGAGAATGATGATTCGGCAGTGAAGACCTAGAAACGTTCGAGCTGGTTCAGTCCTTCAGCGCACCTGACTTCAGCAAACATAGGGAGACAGAAAACTGTGGACAGGTTGATTATAAGCTTATATGATGGGCGTTTCCAGTGAACATGTAACATCCATGTACACAGCGGAAAAGCATACTTTGTTGTCAGGTGTGTACCTTGCCAGAGCTCTAACTATGGGTCATAGTGAAGCAGACCACAACAGCTGTGGGTGGACATGGTGGCTAGCACAGTGGTTAGCACATGTGCCTCAGCAAGACGGTTTCTGGATTGATTCCAACAGTGGTGGTTGTATGTTCTCCCCATGTCTGTGTGGGTTCCCCATGGTTACCTCCCATAGTCCAAAAACATGTGGAAGGGTCATTGGAGACCATAAATTGCCCAGATGTGTGAATGAGAGAGTAAATGGCTGCATGTCTTGATATGTGGCCCTGTGATCGCGTCCAGTCCAGTGTTAGCCCTACCTCTCACTCAATGACAGCAGGTTCCAGCCCCTCCATGACCCTGAATACAGTATAAGCAGTTTAGATAATGAATGAATGATTGAATGTATCAAGTTTAAAATAATCTACTAAGTTTTAGCCACTATTGAATGACTACAAAAAGAAACTTTCTCCCACTTCTTGTCTTTGTCTTGCTTCCAAAAAAACAAATACATATGGCCAGTAATCTAATTAGGTAAAATTTCCAAACACATTGAGCAGCAGTCAGGACAAAAAAAAAAGTGAAGAGTGCATAATTTTGAGGTCATTGCACATTTATGATCTATTGAACAGAACAGGCAGGCAGTTAATTTTCAGTAATTAGTCTTTTATGAAGTCTGAGCTTAAAGACAATGTATTCCATAGAGATCCCACTAGACCGAGGAAGGCGCTTAACCGCTGGAGTTTTGAGGAAAAATATTGCGCAAACAACTGACTCTCACTTCCAGTGCTAATTAACAAAGTACATCGTGATTTGGGGTACATTTAGTTACAGGTGACTTTCATACTAACTGGGCCACGGTAACGAAGACTTTTGTAGAAAATATTGATTTTTGTAAATGGCAAAAAATCTGATTCTCATATTGATATTCCAGCTCTAAATGTACCATACAGTTTGCTAAATATTTTAGCATGGACATATAACTATGTGTCTGTATGTTACAGGAGAAGTGTTCCCCTAACTTCCTGCCATGTTGAATATCCAACACCATACACTTCTCTTGTTCAGACAACCAGAGAGGGAAAACAAGAGCTGAGAGGAGCAAAGACAGGGGCAGAAAAAGACAGAGCTTAAAAGAGAGACGAGAGTGGATGATGAGAGCAGACTCAGGAGGCATTTACCCTAAAGGAATCCTGAATTTCCATCCCTTGTTACAGACAGACGTGAACACAGAGAGGGAGATAACAAAAAATAATTCACACACACTGCCAAATGTGGTTGTTGCCAAAATGATAATCATGCCCAAATCCCTGCATTGATGCCAAAATCCATTGCCATTTCCCATTTTAGGCTATGGTCCAATACAATAAGTACATAATATCATTTCAGTGTTTCCCCATGATATGTTTTCTGGCAGTGATAAAAGGCTCTTGAAACTGCATTTAGATGTGATACTGAAACTCTCCATTGAAACCAATAATGATGAAATTCTGTGACAGCATGCCACGTGGTAACAAAGTTCTGTGGTTAAATCAACAAATGTCTGACCATATTAAACCCAAAGAATCAGAGCCTCTAATATATGATTTATCAAGAGACAGTTCAGAGCTCCTTCCTGAATGTTGTGTCAGAGTCTGGCTTGTGTTTGCGTTTTTTTAGCATCACCTGCAGCCTCAGAAGACCTACAATATCTCCCTTATAATGGCATGATAAGATCGACATCAGGGAAATAGGCAACATGGATGACATTTTGAGCTGGTGAAAATGACTACTAGCAAAAAACTACAGTTCTTTGGTGTAAAAAATTGCAAGTACAACTATGGTAAAGTAATCAAGAAAATCGAATGAATTCCGAATGACAAACAAAATAAATCCCGTAAATGGCCTTAGATGTCCTTGAAGACCTTCATCATAGAGTAGGACATCTGATATATGTGATAATGTATTCTCAATCCTACACACATATATTCAGAATAAAAAATAATTCAATCTTGCCTTTGAGTGAACTCATTGTATTTTTAACGATTGTTCTTTATGTTCAGACTCCAGGGGAGAAACCTGCACAGCTGTGATGATGTAAATTTAACTCTACATTTTTTGTGTAAACATAACAGGTGGATGATCGCCAGGAATTCCATTAGTATACCGACCATTTGTACTTTTTGCTTTGTCATGGGTTTGTGGAGTTTCCTAGATTTAAGGGGCATAAAGGAAATAAGACTTGCCCTGCTTACAGCTATCTTAAATGTGATTATAGTAATATGGCCCCTGGTAACGACAAAACAGAGTAATGATTGGTGGGGTAATATTTCATGGGTTCTTTTTGTTAATATGGATCACAACAGGACCTGAAACATTTTCTGTGATGATTGGCAAAATTGGATTTGGTGGCTAGTGTATTCTACTTCTGCTACTTTGTATTCTAGTCACATAAATACCTTACAGAATATCACTATTTCACAGTCTGCTCTGACATATTTCCCCTGACGAGGGCAAAAAAAATCCCCATGTCATTTTATTAATTTGTATGACTAGTGATAGTTTTCCAATTTTCTGCATTGGTTATTTCTCAAATTAAAAATTCTCACTGGCTATTTGCACTTGCTCTCAGATTTTGTTGTGACAGATGACGGTCCTGTGGTGTCACTGTCTGCAAGAGTCCGCCCTCAATCCTTTAATTTCCAAGTGTCTTCTAAATCTAATGTTGGTGTTGAATTATGACACAATATTACATGACACCAGTATATGGTAAGAATATTTGCCGTAAGTTTTTTAATTGTTTTAAGACACATGATAACAGAGGAGCAATTCACTGATGATGCCTTGCCTGTGGATTTTCAACCTTTGATAACATCATATGAAATTGTCTGCATCTTCTGTCAAGCATGTTATTGAGGCAACATCAAGTCTACACAGACTGGAATATTGAAATCCAGATGTATTCCATGACTGCTCTTGCATGAAATGGAAATATTTCTGGACTTAAATGAATTTCTCCAACAAATGAAGTCCAGCCCTGAGGTTTGCTGCAGTGATCAGTGTTTGATGAAGTATGTTAACATACTGATAAGCCACTTGACTCAGTGGGGCTGATCTAGAGCAATGGCAGAGAAGTGCTTTTATACAGTATCAACAGCAGTGAACAAACAATATGTAAATTAGTATTGATCAGTGTGTGAAAGAAGGCTGTATAAAACTTCTTGTGTGCTTTTAAGAAAAGCTTGCTACACCCACAGACATCTTGCTTTTGGAATGAAAATGTTTTATGATTGATTACCATGACTTAGGTGACACAGAATAGTACAATGGTACATAGTATTGAACTTACAAACAGTATGTTTGTAATTGCCTGTCCTGTGTCTATTATCTTTGCAACAGGAAGAGATTGGTCATAATGGTTACAACAGATCACATCATTTTGTCCAGTTTCAGAAGGCTCATTGTGTTCATTGATAGGCTCTTCAGATTTGTCACTATTCCCAATTTCCCCTCCATCTCCAATGAAGCAATTCTTGAAACTCATCCTGCAGGCCTTGTGAATGAAAATCCACCGCGGAAAAATATTTACAATTTTTTCTTCTGCGAAAAAGAGAATCAAGCTTTCTTCTGTTTACTACTTCTTTTCTTTTGTAACTGTAGTGTATTTGAGACATTGAGCAGATCAGGGCAAGTCAAAACATATACTGGCAATAACAACTTACTTTGCAGACTGAGTTTGTCATGCAGCAGCTGTCTTACCTTACCAAAAAGGTTCAAGGTTTGAATCCTGTGGCTGACAAGAGGTTTGTGGTGTTTTCGTCCTCGCCTGTTATTCTTTATTTTTTCCATTATCTGTCTTAAATCAGTTATGTCTCCTATTTCCTTCTGTGTTGTGGTGCATCCTGCTGACAAAGCCAGTATAGTTGAGCCCACTCACACTGTGTTTTCTAACTTCTGAGATGAACCTCTCATCATCAATGAAAAAAAAATCTGCCACTGGACCTCATGTTCAGTGCTATTGGTTGTATCATATCATAACATACACATACCTATTCTTTGCCATTTGATGGGAGTCAAAACGGATGTACACAAAATCACAGTTCATGCAAGGCAGAGAGGCAGCATGCCTCTGGTAGGAATATGAGCATTGATTGAAATGTCCGGGGCTTTAGATACAGGAAGGTACAGCTCACAAATCTGGCAGCTATACCGTTGGACTCAAGATTACAAGTTGACTGATGTGTGTCATGTTTTGATCAGTCGAATGCCACTTGAAGCGGAAAAACTGAATATGTTCATATTTTGAATTTACTCCAGACTGCAGGTCAGTGCTGTCATGGATGGTGCAAAATAGGTGCTCTGAGTGTAAAAAGAAAACACGACATGGAACATAACTGAAGGCTCTGAAAAACAAACAAACAACTGTATATCCATTTATGTATATAGATGTGAAATTATTTGTAAATTATCTCACAATGCTGATATGATAATAACAAACTGAAATGGCTGAAAAGAACATAATTTTTTTCGTTTTGTTTTTGTTTTTATTTTTAACCAATTACTTGCTCCTTTGCTATATTCTTTGATGAGTAGCTGATGGGATTCCATAACTACTGTGGTAACTGTGCTTTATTGCTTCTGAAATAGTGTTGTTGCAAATATGCTGACTGACCAGTTTGACCATAGTCATCTTTTTCTTTTACTTTCAGTTTCACCCTTCAGGCGTCGCCACAGCAAATCAACCTCCTCCATCTAACCCTATTCTCTATATCCTCTGCTTTCAAACCAACTTTTTTCATGTCTTCTATCACTAGATCCATAAATCTTCTCTTCAGTGTCTCTCTAGTTCTCGTACCTGTCAGTTCCAACCCTCGGCATCCTTCTACCAATATATTCACTATTCCTTACTCTCTGACCTTATCTCCAAAATATCTAACATGTCCTCTGGTAGACTCATTCCTGATCCTATCCACCCTCATCACTCCAAAAGACAACCTTAACATCTCCATCTTCATCTCTGCTACCTCTAGCTCTGCTTCCTTTCTTCTCTTCAACACCACTGTCTCCAAACCATACAACATTGCTGGTAACAACGCTGTCTTGTACCCATTTCCTTTCATTCTGGCTGATATTCTTCTATTACATAGTACCCCTGATACTTTTCTCCACTCGTTCCAACCTTAAACCCCCTTCTTCACCTAATTTCCACACTCTCCATTGTTCTTTACTGTTGACCTTAAGTACTTAAAATCCTCCACCTTCTTTATCGCCGCTCCTTGTAGACTCGTTGCTCCTTTTGGGTTCCTCTCATTCACAAACATATCTTGCTGTGACAAACCTTCATTCCTCTCCTTTCCAGTGCATACCTTCACCTCTCTAGACTTTCCTCCACCTGTTCTCTGCTCGCACTACAGATCACAATATCATTTGCAACCATCATGGTCCATGGAGATTCCTGTCTAACCTCATCTGTCAGCCTGTCCATCACCACTGCAAATAAGAAGGGGTTCAGAGCTGATCCCTGATGAAGTTCCACCTCCACCTTGAACTTCTCTGTCACACTTACAGCACACCTCACCACCGTCTCGCATCTCGCATACATATCCTGCACCAGTCTAACATACTTCTCTGAAACTCCAGACTCCCTCATAAAAAAAAATAGATACTCTATTGGCACCCTGTCACATGCTTTTCTAGGTTTACAAAGTCACAATGCAGCTCTCTCTGACCTTCTCTACCGTTATTCCTAAAGCAAATACTGCATCTGTAGTACTCTTTCTTGGCATGAAACCATACTGCTGCTCACAAGTGCTGACTTCTGCTCTCAGTGTAGTTTCCACTACTCTTTCCGAAAACTTCATTGTATGCTTCAGTATGATTCATGAACTTTATGCCTCTATAGTTACCACAATTCTGTAAATCCCCTTATTCTAAAAAATGGGCAATGCAACATTTCTCCTCCCTTCCTCGGGCATTTTCTCACTCTCTAAGATCCTGTTGAATAATCTAACTAGAAACTCTACCACTGCCTTTCCAAGACATATCCATACATCCATAGGTATATCATTTGGACCAACTGTCTTTCCATTCTTCACCCTCTTCAATGCCTTCCTCACTTCACCTTTACTGATCTCTGCACCGTTGTGATGTGCAATAGTCACCTCTTCTACCCTTCCCTTGTTTTCATTTTCCTCATTCAACAGCTCTTCAAAGTACCCTCGCCATCTTCCCATCACTCATCTAGCGTCTGTCAATACATATCCCTCTATATCCTTAATCACCCGAACCTGCTGTACATCTTCTCCATCTCCATCTCTCTCTACAAATCATTCTCTCCCTCCTTACAAACCGAGCATACAAGTCATCATATGCCCTTTGTTTGGTCTTTGCTACCTCTATCTTTACATTGCACAGCATCTTCCAGTACTCCTGTCTGTTCTCTTGTGTCTCCTCAGAGTCCCATTTCTTCTTTTCTAACCACTTTCTCTGTATATACTCCTGCCCTTCCTCATCTCCCCATTAAGTCTCTTTGTCTATCTCTCTTACAGATGACACACCAGGTACTCTCCTACTCGTCTCCATGATCACATTAGCTATAGTTGTCCAGTTATCTAGGAGATTTCCCTGACCAAACAGAGCCTTTCTCAACTCCTCCATGAAAACCATCAACACTCCTCCTTTTTCAGCTTCCACCACTTCATTCTCTTTCCTGTCTTTGTCCATTTTATCTTTCTTGTCACGAGAGTCATCCTGCAAACCCCAATCCTGTATTGTCCGGCTACGCTCTCACTTACCACTACTTTGCAGTCCCTTATCTCCTTCAGATTACGTTGTCTATACAGGAGCTAGTTTGCCTGTGTGCTCTTACCTCCGCTCTTATAAGTTACCCTATATTCTTGCCTTTTCTGGAAAAAAAGTTTTCATGACAGCCATTTCCATCCTTTTTGCAAAGTCTACCTCCATTTTTTCCTTTGTGTTCCTATCCTGGACACCAAACCTGGCCATCACTTTTTTTTCATCACCTCTATTGCCTACACCAACTTGTCCATTGAAGTCTGCACCAATTACCACTCTCTCACCTCTGGGGATATTCTGCATCACTTCATCTAACTCATTACAGAACTTCTCCTTCTCCTCTAACTCACATCCTACCCCTGGGGCATCGCCAATAACAATATTGAGCAGCACACCTTCAATTTCCATTTTCAGACTCATAAGTCTATCTGACGCTATCTGTTCACCTCTGGAACTTTCCTAAAAACTCCTCCTTCAAGGTAACTCCCACTCCATTTCTCTTCCTGCCAATACCATGATAGTACAACTTAAAACCAGCTTCTAGCCTTGCTACCTTTCCACCTTGTCTCCTGGAAACACAATATATTCACCTTTCTTTTCTGCATCATGTCAACCAACTCTCTAGCTATTCCTAGTCATCTGCGGGTTGCTGGTTCAATTCCACTACTCCAAAGAGACAGCAGTAAGGTATTTGAAACCTGTAATTGCTTCATTAGCATGAAAAAACAGACACTCTGATCTGTGTGAGTGGATGAATGAAAGTGCAAAAGGTAAAAAGGTTCTTTATGACTTTGGTTTAAAAATACAGTCCTGTGTCAAGGTAGTTCCCCAAACAGTGAGTGAACAGCGCTTAGTTCTAGCCATTGCTAATCAAACTGTAAATGTGAGTTAACTGTCATTGCTTATTCATAATGTTGAATGCAGATACAAACAAAAGTTCTTCATGGGTCACTGAGTTACATTTATCTAGACACAGTATTAATTGGCTCCTCAGTGAAATTGTCTGAACATGGTTTTAAATGTGAATTCAATATCAAAAAAATTGTCTTAAATTGGACAAAGATACAGGTTGAGTTCATTCCTTTTCTGGTCCATGTTCTGTGTTTGATGCTAGAAACTTTCCTGGTATTATGAATGATGTTAGAAATTGCAAATGTTGCCTGTCTGTCGTGGAGCTCTGCAGAGGCAGAGGCAAACCTCACATGTTGTCTTCTGTCGCAGGTTACTGTTTCAATTAATCTGCTCTAAATCATATTCACGGCCGGGAAAAAAAATGCAAAGAAAAAAACAAAAGAAACAGTGCAATCATGCAAATTTCAGACACAGGAGCATCTGCAGGGAATTGCAGTTTCGAATCCAAGATGCCATTGCTGTGATGACATCACACTTCCTGGTCTGATATGTAATTTAACGTATCCTACAAAACAAAGCATGCTTCCAGGAACAGTCATGTTCCAGTATGGCAGGTAACAAACAGATACACGAGGGGCGATTGTTGTATAAAAAAATTTATTCTCAAATTTGTTTTCAAAATAGCAGATACAGTAGATAAACTGTGAGTTTTTTTTTAACAACAGGTTATGAGGCTGCATTCACATACAGTGGCTGTTGTTTCTCTCGAAATAACCAGTCATTATTTCTTTTGCAATTTCATGGGGAAATAGCAATAACCTCCATAAACCTCAAAACTTTAGAAGAATCATGATGGTAGCTGTCAAAACATATTTTAGATTAGCCGCTGCTCAAGACTGAATTTACACTAATTTGATTTTCAACTCCAAAACAAGAATGTCTTATTCAGAAAGATCACTATTCCATCCTTTGAATTCCCATCATGTCAGAAGACATGAGGTTGTGTTTTGGACCAATAAGGTTATGTCATCAAAATTCTTTTGCACCTGTGGAAGCCGCCTCCCCTCTGCCACCAGTAAATATTCGGATCAGCCAAACAGAGCTGCTGTTACACAAGAACAGTGTCCAGGACTTGTCATTATCAACCCATTGTGGAATCAAACCCACCCATATGACAATACAGGGTGATACTTAAGAGTAAATTACCTTTTAGAACTGTGATATGCAGCACATATAAATGATCCAAAATACTGCATGTAGATATATATTTCAATGAAGCTGAATTACAAATTTCTTCTTTACAGATTTAATTTTTCCATGAAGCAGGATTTAAAAAATGTCCTAAATACAGGGAGATTGTGTCAATATGAAGCTGCAGAGGAATTGGAAATGACATATCCTTTCCTGTGAACACGTGTCTGAGAGCGATTGAAAGAGACCCCCTCGCCTCCGTAGGATTTCCCATTCTTGTGTAAAAGCAACAGTTATGGACAAAAGAGATCATGATATTTTGATACCCGATACTCAGTTTGAACCATAGATTTTTACATGGTGGATAACAGTAAAAACATTTACTTTAAGTAACAAGATTTTGTAGTACCTACATCATTATGATAAAAAGAACATCATGTGTAATAATTCGTTTTGTTTTTTTCCTTTTTTTTACAAACTCTCCATAAAAAATAGATTTCTGTACAAAAATGTTTTCTTTTGCACCTACTTCAAGTTCAGCAGCACATGATGATGATGAGAGGCGACAGATGATGGTGATGATGATGATGATGATAGTGGAGGTGGGGATTGTGACACTCAAAGCAACAATGATGAAAATGGAAACATTGCTATTTATGAACAATCTTTCTGACATTTTCTGCATGTTCATATATGAGTTGCAGGGGAGTCTATCCTCTTGGTTTGCCATGTGCGTACAGCTTTCACATTTGGACTCCAAGATGACAAGCTGTGATTTGGCAAAATGTAATTAGACATCCCTCATACTGTAGAGTGAAGTGGGGATGCAGTCAATATATGCTAAATTCAGATATAGCAGATTTAAGATTCCCTTCAAAACTCTAATGCTGAATGTGCGGCATAAGACATCTGTCCCAGTTAAAATATTGAAAAGTCTAGTCACGTTATTCTAAAATTCCATCTACAGAAGCAATTAATTGAAAGTAGCTCACTGGCAGTACTTGGTGTGGGACCTACAACTATTATTTCCAAATAGTATTGTGACACAAAGAGAGGAGGGTCGAATTTCCCTCTAGTAATAAGATTCTAGAGCAGATTAGATCCATATACAATTTGAGAAGGCTGTTGAGCCCTATGTAGACACACATATGTCAATTTATTTTCACAGAATTTACATTCCCACAGTTGAGTGACAGCAAACATGCAAACCTCCCTTTGTATTTGCATCTATGTTTAACTGGTTCTCAGATTCCTGTTTGATGAAATGTATGTCTTATTTGAATTGAATGTATTATTCTTTAAGTCCCGGTGGAATACAGAATATCCTGCCTGGTAAAAAATCAGCTGTAATGTATGATATTCACAATTTTGGCAAATACTTTCTGTAAAACAACAGTATCTTGGGCCTTATAATTTAGTTGACAATTGCTGACAAACTTAAAGTAAGGGACAAATTTGGAAACCTCACAAAGTTAATCAGCTGAACCTTCGAAATGCAGGTTTTATTCTTATGTGAAGCCAGCTGTTTACTAGCGGGGCCTGCTGACAATGTCAAGAAGGTCAAACGTTGAAGCTTCTATGCTACGCTCAAAACCAAAAGAAAATAATCCCGAAAACAGTATCGGAATGTTCAAGCTGTGCCAGAGGAGAGATTGGTCATCTAAGGCAGAATACTGTACATCTATTTCTAAAAAAAAATGTACTGCACCAGTCTGTGCTCATCCTCGACAGTACCTTTTTGGTATTCAAACAAACACAGCTTTAACTGGCTCAATGATATTATAGCACAACGTTTTCTTTTTTTAAATGACATTATATGAAGATTCAAAATAAGTTTATGTTCTAATGGCACAGACACAAAGGTGACATGGTAAAATGCCTCAATTAGAGTGAACTGAATAGATCTCTTCCTTATGTTATTCACGGTGGAATACAGAGTCAGCTACATCTACATATGCTGCACCTTTCTTCCTTCTTCTATTAGCCACATTGCAATTAATTTAATTACCTCCAGTTATCTTATCACACTGATAAAGATGGTTCTATACTTAAAATGTTATAATAGTTATGTTTATAAAATAGCACACAGTATAAGCAGCCTCATGGAGAAAAACCTTACTGTGATATTAATAAATAACGATACTATTTACTAGTCGGATTTGTCGTAGAATGATTACATTGACTTAAACATAATCTGAAAAGGGCAAAGTTACCTTAATCCTAAAATATATAATCTGTGTCCTGCCTGTGTGAATGCAAACCGTAAAAGCTGCAACTGGAAATCGGATTAGGTAGGTGTCATTCGGTGCACAGATTATGACTGTGGGATTTAAGGAGTTAATTTATGAGAAAGCCCGACTCTCTTCCTTTGAATGGAAGATATATCTGTTCTGGCAAAGCATCAAGCTAATTTGACACCCATATGCGCTACGATAGATATTATAATGACTTTAAATTTCTGCTGTAGGCTGGGGATTGCGTTACAGCATCTGTATTGAAAATGGAGAGTAAATTTGCTTTTGAGGTACACCAGGACTTCATCTCTGTCATGAACAATCACAAATTAGATGTCAATCTTAAATTTTGCCCGTCGAAACATTACTGGCTTCATAATGCCCTCTTAGCTCCATTCAATATCTCAAAATGTTTAATTAGATCAATATAATCGAGTTACTGGGTACACTTAAGCAATAGAAAATAAAGACATGCAAGACAGAGTCCTGCTGATTCATTCGGTGAAATGTGAATGTGTGCATTCTTTCTTATTGCACTTTCTAAACATTTCCAGTACAATATTTTCCATACACACATCTGCATATCCTTGACTCTAAGCCTCCTGCTGGTATATGCACTCTTGTTTTGGGACTTGTCGATTAGAACATGCAGCTTTGAAGGGGATTTAAATTCAAATGGGGATAACATCTAAATAGAACGAATGATTTACTTGTTAATTTGTTCATAATATTTCAAAATTAATCAATATTCTCATTTAAAATGTTATCTATTTGGTAGAATATTTGAATTCAAGGAATATCCTTTGTTATTCATGTCTTTGCCTTTTGTTAATATTTTCATATCAAATAGAAAGGAATCGTGTATAAGTTACAATGCTTACAATAAGAAGTACACTATATATGAATGAGTGGATCTGAAATGTATTGTTTGCAACTGTATTATAATGATGATGATGATGATGATGATGATGATGATGATGATGATGATGATGATGATGAAGAGTCAATGGAGTTTGACTGAATGAAAAGTTGAATGGGTCAGTAAAGACAATATGGGTTGAATTAAATGCCTGAAATGCAAACAAAAAGTGAGAATGTTGTGCGTTTGAGAAAACCAGGAAACAAGCCTGAAGACACTGAAAGAGACATTGAAAGCAGTTACATCTGTGATTTAAATCAAATGCAGCATCTTTCAAAAAAATAAAACTATTTTCAGAGAACACTGCAAGAAATAACAAGCAATTTAAGCCAGTGGGTGTTCTTGGATTCTGCAAAAATTTTGCATGTTCATAAAACCATTTTTCCTAAGAGACCATCTGAATGCATGGTAACACTTGCTAAGCTTGTGTATTTGTTGCAGTGAAGTTCCAGCATTGATAAGCAGGATGTAACTTATTCTCTGCACAAGAGGTATTTGTCTAACAATGGAAGGGTTCAGGGGGTGATAAACTATTGACAGCAATAATTGTGCATGTTGTCTTCATGTCTGTTTGTCCTTCACTGCCAATGACAAAGTCTAAAACAGATCACACATTTGCTGTGTCGTCTTTAAAAAGGTGTGTTGACATGAGAGCATCGCGATATATAAAATGCGAGATGCATGAGAAAGATAGTGATCGGGGGAATTTACAACACATCTTTTCAAAGGCTGTTAGAGCACGTCAAAAGCTGTTCCTGAAAGCTCACACCGACAACAAATAACCAACTGAAAAGAGTGAGCCCACTTATTTTAGCTAAAACATCACACTGTGTACGAATTAGATAGCAAAAGAGCACAGTTACTTGGAAAGGGATAGAGTTGAATGCTTGTAAATTACACCTCGACACTGTGTGGTTTTGTACTATTATTAAGAGTTTAGTATGAGCTTTCAGAAACAGTCACTTTTCTGAGAATGTCAGAGCATGGTGCCGTTATGGCACACTAGAAGGCCGGAGGTCCACAGGTAATCTTATTCCAACTTTCTGGTTTGCTAGCATTTTGTCATGGTAACAAAATAAACAACAATATAGCATGTGGTCACACTTTCTGCTAACTCAGAGTGTGGAATATAAATGTGTATATATACAAACACTCTGTAACCCTGTATTTTGTCATTTTTCATCTTTTTTTAAAGATAGAAGATTTGAATAAAATTCTCTTTTTAATTATTCATTTTTCAAACCCATGTCAGACCCAAAAAGTATTCATATTTTCTTCATTACCCAGTCAGAAAAACACACTAGTGCAAAATTTGTGCGATTTAAGAGTTTATATAAAGTTTATATTTTAGGGTCCCCAGCAGCAGTGTTTTGGGAAGTTCCATGGGGCCACTGGGAATTGAACATAGAGTCTGTTCATCAATATCTTCACTGAAGAAAAATGCCAGTAGAGACAGTGAGAGACAATTTGCCTCTGTTTCCATAGCAACCTGTAATTGTCTGTCTTTTCTAGCAGATCGACAGAGGTGTCCCTCTGTCCATTGGTCTGTGTCCATTTGTCTAATTTGTCTGTCATTCTGTCTTTTCATCTGCTTCTGATTTTGTGGACAGCATTCTGTAGAAAAAGTCAATCCTCACTTGACTAATACTTTCGTCCAAAGCCACGAAGACATTTCCTGGATTTGGCCTCAACTGATTGCTGCAGCCGAGGATCCTGACAGGTTTTTGCCCAAAGGCTTCCTCTTGCTCAGCCACCAAGTGCAGAATCCTGGTTACTCAGAGAACAAGAATCAGTTGACTGACTGTTTGATTGTGTTAGACAGGCCACTGAAAAGCAGTGGGTTGTTTAAACAGCCTGACATCACAAAAGCCTGGTAGTTCAGCACAGTATGCCTTGTGCAAGGGTTTATTACTGTGTATTGGACTTATTATATGTTGTGACAGTAGAATAATTGAAAATGTCAAACATGCATCAAGAAAGAGCCGAAAGTTTCTTTTACTGGGAAAATGTAATTCTGATTTGGTATGGTTTGGCCAAAAACTTTGACATAGTCATAAAAGGAAATATATCAAGTGGCGGAAGTTTGAGACTAACTTTAATAACTTACTTTTCTGATTAGCCTTTAATATTAAACCGAAACCATTTCAGTATCACAAACAAGCTAACTCTTCAAAATGATCTGGTTCCCACTTGACCCTGCATCTCCCACCATTCCATCACTCCTAATTCAACCCCAAATTTTGGGTGCAATATGGTCTGGAGTTTCATTAGTTTGCAATGAATTAATCTGGTTGAAATCATAACTGCATAACAGCAATCACTTGGGAACTTCACAGCGCTTCTACGTTCAATATCAGATTCTAGCTTATCGAGCTCTGTGAACTGTCAGTCCTTTCAAGAACAGCATGAAGTCGATTGGGTTTTTTTTTGCTCCCACACCAATGAAGTTATGGTGTTGACGTAGATTAACTGTCCAATTGCTATTTTATATCCAGGAGGGGTGGATAGGTGGAGTAATCTATGTGCCTCCCCTACGGTTTAACACCTCACTTAAAACCAAAGTTTGTCTGCAGGAGGGGAGATTGGTAAGACTAAACCGCTGTGCAACTTTGGCAAACGGTCATGCGATTAGATTGGTTTGAATTTTTATTTTTGTTGTAGGAAAATATTAGTGGGCCAGTCAATACTAGTCTACAGTCTGACTACGAAGTCTGTCCGACAATGAGGCTGGTCTGACACTGGACAATCACGGGTCAATATATTGGTTGGTTTCAGAAGTTTCAATATTAGTACCATCCATATGTTGTCTCCTTGACAACTGAAGCAAGACAGTGAGCAATCATGGCCCCAAAACTGACGTCCTGAATAATGAGCTTCATTTTACCAAATTATTTTTTCTATCCCCTCCCTTGTGTATCATTTATAAAATGTTTTTGTTCTTTCAGAGAAACGCATATTAGTTCAAGTAGGAGGTGGAGCAGAACTGCATAACTGAGCTGATTATGCTGACAGAAGTCCAGCATGCCACAACACAGACTGCTCAAGTCATAAATGATTTCATTTGTCTTGTTGGTAAAACCTTACTGCAGCAACAGCGAGGTTGGGCTACAGCCCGGGTTAGAGAGTGGTGGGCATGTTTGACTATACCACCGTGCAGACTGTGTTGAGTGTGGTATCAAATCGAACTGCTTTAGCCTCAGTAGGCTTCATGTTGGTGTCATACATTGGGTTTTCAAATGATGCTTGACCATTGGTGCTTTCATGGCCGACATAGCCATTGAACTGGACCTTAGGACGTGTCCTGCAAAACAAAGAGGTGATAGTTCAGTTAGATATACATATATTCACTATGAGTTTTCTCGGCTCTGAAAAAGAACTGTGAATTATATTCCATCATATGCAGGCCCACAAAATACAAATCAAGTACAGTAAATCATGCACTTTGATGTTTTGAAACCATGAACACGGGTTGCTTATATTTGCTTATGAAAGAACATTAATCCTCAAGTGTCACATACTCAAGTTACTGGTGAAAAAAAAGACTTGATTTAACCCCAGTTCAGGTTAATATGCCTAGTTAGGATGAGTTACCATTTCTCGAAAATTTATGTCGTTCTGTATTTTTCCAATCTTATAATATGTCATTTGTTCTAGATGTTATATGTTTTGTATAGAGCGCATATACTGTATGTATGGTTTTATTATGATGGGATTTTGTACGTGCATAAAAGACCCAATACATTCCAAATATGAAATCTGTGATGTAACTTATTTGCTCTAAACTGTGATCTGATCACTGAAAAAAATTATTGAAAGCAGTTGTCATTGGCCAAAAAGTCATTGCTTTCTTTATGGCAAAACTTACTTGCCTCTCAATTGGCTAAGACTTGAAAATACAATTCTAAATTCAAAATCCTGTAAAAAGCAAAAGACTTGCAGATAAATAACTAAAACATTCAAACAGGTCCTCTACGTCCTTTCAGCTCTTTTTTTTAACTGTCAGTTGGAAAGCTCGACATCTATTCAAGGCACCAAGGGCAACTTTCTGGTCAAAATCTGCGAAAGGCAGGGAACTACAGTCTGTTTCTGCAGTTCATCCACCTTTTGCCAAGCTGCTGCTCACATGTAAGTGTGCTGGATACACAAATCCCTCCATAATCCTGCTATTGGAATCTACTGGTTTTGGTTGAAGAGTGCATTTAACTTTATCTGCCTGGATGAGGATTTGAAGAAACTTACTGCAGGCCATTGACTAGATATGCAGTGAAAAATTACTACCTCCTCCTTATTTGTCTGTTTGTCGCAGATTACATTTTTGGATAATCAGATCCTCTAATCCAGTTAGATATAATCACTTTCTTCCCAAACCCTGTGGAACTATTAGCAGGGAGGAGTGCTGCAGCTGAAATGCTGTTTGACTCTGACCTCATTAAGAGTGTATATGTGTGTGAATGTGTACGCACTGTTAGAAATCCAGCCCTAGGGATCCATGAAGCCTACCCTACATGCTCAACCCATTACTTTACAAAACTGCACAGACACCAACACACCAGGAAGACCTCCCCTGTGTGGCTATGGTTCAAATCGCTGCACTAGTTTCTGGCTGTGGCTGTAGGGTAGTACTTGCATTTCACTGGTTAAATTAAAACTGGCACTCATGATCACTTGGACAGCATTGTACTGACATACAAGCAAATGCAGGAGAAGTCTAGTCTGCAGTCTGGTAGTCTACAGCACTACTTTGTAGGCTTCCATGTTAGTTTGACTGCATTTTGATCATAGCTGAAAAGTCAAAATTAGCGAAAGCAACAATACAAAATAAAAACACACATTGCTTGATTGCATTGGCTAGGTTTACCATGTCATACTAACTATTTACTTGATGGCATCATGCTGACAGAGAGATGACAATGAGATCATAGACAAAATAGAAATGTCTTCCCTCAAACATCAGATGATTGCTGCTTTGATGCAGTAGGGCTGCACTGCTTTATAAAACACCACAGTTATTTGTACTGTAGGTTTAACTTTTACCTGCAGTGTATTAGAATGCTTCTATGTACCTACTCACTCCACCCCATTCACATCAAAAACACTAGGACAGAAAAAAAAAAAGAAATTCTTGATTTATCTTCATATACATTTTCTGTTGAGATTTTGTCAGTTGTGCAGCCATACTACGCAGCATTAAAAAAACTGCTAACTCAAAACAAGGGATGACAAAATTGACGGAGGATGTGGTGGCGGGCGGAGGTCCGGTTGCACTGAAACCAGGTGGATGACAGGTGTCAGTCTTACCTGCCGCCAGGCCCCCAGGTGTCTTTTGGTCTCTCATTGTCATCTGTGTCAGCAGACAATGTCCTGCATACAACCATTTGCTTTAATATACATCAGCTAACATTGCATACTACGACCTGACACACTTGGGTTGTGTTATCAAGTGTTCTCATGTGGTAGTGTTCTCTTGTGGTAGTATCATCTTAATCAAACTAGTACACGCTGTACACAAAAGTGTTGACTGAAAGAAAGTAACAGTGCACAGGAGGGAGACCACAGTAAACGAGGTGAATACTTTGAATATAAAAAGTTCTATCAGACACTGCAGGAAGGAGCAAATATTGTCAATATAGTACTGGGTGCTGCAGGTATAGCCTCTAATTTTGCAGAATTTAAATACAGGAAGTTGTAAAGCAACATTATTAACTACTGAGCTAAATTTCCCTTCACTTATTTTTCAAAAAAATGGCACAAATACCTTTAGTCAGCCCTGAGGTTCAGGACCCAGTGCCACCACTGATCAGTGAATCTCCTACAATGAAATACTTAACCAAGGCATTTACACAGCAACCTCAGGTTGGTGTTTGGTCTCAATCTCACTGCAGTTTCTTTTCAGGGTTGAAATCAATTGATTGAGTTGGCCATTAAGGAATATCCCACTTCTTTACCTTAAAAGCATTTTGCCAAATAGGAGCACTTAATAATTCATCATTCTGCTTCTGTCAGCTATTAAACATCTCTGCTAAGCACTAGTGACACATCTACACACACACACACGCAACAATGGATGTTTTGTCTGTGAGCTAATCAAGGTAAAACTGTCTCATAATTACTTTGCATATAGTACACAGTTATGTATGTAGACAGTTTAATCCACGTTTTCTGACTTAAGATGCTACAATAACACAGGATTTCCATTTGTGAAGCAAAGAATTATCATGAAATAAAGATTCCATGACCGACATGCACACCTTAAAATGATCACTTAGAAGAAGCCATATACTTAAACAAATTATGTATAATGGACAGAAATTGTAAACATGTTTGTGTTAAATAAAACCAGTTTATAAAATATTACACGTAAAATGTGCAGTTACCTGACTCAAAGTGTAGGCTGTAACATTTGCATAACCCATACTCAGCTTAACAGCAGTGATACTGGTGGCAGCTGGCATTGAAACATGTATTTTTGGTTTTCATTTCATTTCATATTGATGTCAAAAAAGCATTGGATTTGAATATGAATTGTTTTTTTTATTATCAAATGGAATTTAGCATTTTTCAAGTGTTAGAAATCATCTTTTGTTAGGGTATCTGAGTATTTCTCGGGGGACGACAGGGTCTACCTACGAGTGTTAGCTTTGTAGACATCATTTACAGAAACACAAACAAACATACAAACAATATTCATCTTTTAGTAATGCTCTCACCATGTTTTTAATAAAGGTACTAGTAGTAGTGCTTGTTGATAATACATGGGACAGTTAGAGTCAAGTTTGGTTTTCTTGTTTTGTGGTCCTCATGTCTGACACTGACAAGTACTTTACTAAAATATGGTCTTTGTTCATGTTTTGCCGCTTGTTTGCTTTTCAAAGAAAGACACTGTGGTTGTAGGGTATGAAAGATGGAGGAATGAAAAAAATCCAAGCTCTCAGTCTCTCTCTCTCTATAAGTCTACTTGATTTTCTTTGTGCTTGCTTGCCACCATATTCTAATTAGGGAATGTTTAGCCAGTATATACTATATATCTCCTTTTATGTGGCATCTACTGAGTGCATTAAATGACTCTCCAGAGAAAAAATAAGAAAAGCAGACATTTGCTTTGTATTTGTAATCACATGGTTGTCTAATTTTTGACAGTGCCTTTTACAGTTAGTATTCATTCACCTGTGCTTGTAGAGGTAGAAGGCGAATCCAGACAGGATGAGGGCAAAGAAAGGAACTAAGATGGCTGCTGCTACAGAGCTGCTGTTTGTATATGGATTGGATGGGTCCACTACCATGGTTACAGGGCCTTAAAATAGAGACACAAAACACCCCCACACACCTTAATGAATACACACAGACAGCATTTTATGTAGGTGGAATACTGGTTGGTTTTTCCTACACCCCCGTCAAAATTATGCTGCAGTGAGAAAACGTTTAACTTTGAATAGATGTTATCAACATTTTTATCTAATAATACATAAGAATATTAATTTCTTTGTCATTTCATGTCTTCCAGTGTTTGTGATGACAACATGAGCTGCAGCCAAAGAAAGACCTACCTTGCCTTGTCAGATGAAATTTGCCAAAGTCTTTGCTGTGAATATGACCCTGGTAGACGAAAGTTTTCTGGTCGGATTCTGCAGTAACCTAAAAAAACCGACCGGAGATTGAAGAAATACGCTGCAAATCAAGAAATACAAACTTTCCAAGAGACCACCTTGTTGTGATCATGACAATGAATACATGTGACTCATTTGGATTACAAACCAGTAACACAAACAAACAACATTAGATTAAATGCATTACAACAAATTAGGTGTCTGTTAAGGTAACGCTTTCCAATTCATAGTGAAGGAAAGCAACAAGAATTGAAATTCTAATTTACTCATGGAGAATGTTATGCTATATGCTAAATATGCTATTTCACAATATCTTGCTGGTCATCAAAATGTGCCTGCAATATATTGGCCCGACTCCAGAGATGCAACTTTTCTGTCAAACTCAGTAATATGTATAGCCCTCTGTAAAAAAACTCAAAACAAAACAAGAAAAAAGGACAACAATGTGCTCCTGGACATGGTATAAAAACACTAAGTTAGGAATGCTGTTGCTTTATTTCTCATAATGACAAGTTTCAAATAATTATTAATTGGTGAGTTTAATTTTAAGAGCTAAATAAATAGAAATATTTGAGAGAATGGATTATTAAAACACGATGGTGTGGGATAACTTTTTTGTAAAGATTAAAGAAAAGTTGTTTGACATAACACTGAATGTCTCCCTTTGAGCAGATGATAATGTGATTTAATAGTTTTACAGTATCCATCTAGAATTCGGGACTAGTATGAAATTACAAGAGAGCAAATGATGAAGGGGGTAGGTAGGGGGTAGGGAAGAGTAATTCGGTTTTGATTTCATCACATTGTGGTAACAGAATGGGGAAGGTATATTAACATACAAAATTTAATATAATTATCACACCTTAATGATACATTAATTTCCTGTCAGTGAAATTCAGTTTAAAAAAAGGATTATATAAATATGTATAAAATATATTATTGTTTAATATTGATATTGTAACATAAAATAGGAAAAGCAAAAAACAAAAAAAATGAAAACAATCCCAATTATTACCACCACCACCACCACAGCCACTACTCCCACAACTAATAATGATAATGATAACGACAATAGTGAAAGTAATATAATGGTGTTAATGGTAATGACACTAAGCATACTAACAATAATGGTAATGATAGGACTTCTACTTCTACTACTAATAATACAACAACAGCAGCAGCTACAACAGCAAAAGCAACAACAACAACAATAATAGTAATAATAACAACAACAGTGTGGAAAGGAAAACAATAGATTTGACTTACAAATCCATCCATTGCCCAGTTATCATTTTTAAATTTGCTGTAGTAGTGCTCTGTTGGCCCTTTAACCTGGTACACCTTCAGCAGCAATTGGTTTTCCTCTGTCTTGTAGGTTCCTAGAAGAGTTCCCACAGGTCACACGAGAGGTGTTAAATGTGATTGTCACTATCAGAATATTAAAATTGGTTAATGTTCCCCCAAAGAAAAGTTAAAACAACTCTTATAACTTGCTGGAAAAACGAGGTCTGTACTGAAGAATAAGCCTTTTTCACATCTGGCATAACCCTTTGTGGAGGGTGATAAAATCCAAATGGAAAGCTGTGATAGCAGGGATTGTATAACAAAATAGCCCGAGCCTGCTTTGAGTTGATTCAGATGGAGACAGGAAATCCCAGCATGTAATTAATGCCTGTAACGAATGCTTTTTATTTTTTTTTGTAAAACAATATGTCACCGACCCTGAATGATCTCATGGATCAGCGCATTCTAATACCCCCACCCTGGTCCTTATATGATTATCCTTGATTAGATTTGAGATGATGGGTGCAACTGGGTATATAGCAATTTTGTCCCTGCCTTTATTGTTATGGCAATATATACCTATAAAAGCGATATTGATTAAAGCTGTGGGCGAATAGAATTTACAAGAAAAAAATGCTAGCATGAATGATATTTTTAAATGTAACCTTGGATAACTCCAAACATAATTTTAATGTTATAAAACAACTGCTCTTTATACTTTTAGAAAATGTTTATGGAACTAATTTTCTATACATTTGACATTCTTTCTCATTTTTCATTTATTGGCTGGATTGAATAATGAAGCTCTGGGCTTTTGTACACCCTTATTTGTTTATCTGTTGGCACACTATCACAGATTGTCAATTTTTTGGAACCAGAGCATCATGTAGTTATTTTATGCAACAATTCAAAAACTGTTATTGCCTTTAGATGTTAAATGAGGACTGAAGGTAGATTCGCCATGTTCAGTTTCAAGGAGCAAAAGCACAATTGATGGCTGATAAAATATCGGCATTCCTTTTTTTTTTTTGCATAAATCGATTGCAATGCCATCTTTTATCCTCAATCTGCCCCAATACTGTAAGTAATAGCTGTGTGGGTGGAGCTCATTGTTGCACTCACAAATAATATTGTACTCTTACTGATGGTGCTTAATGCTTGTCATCTACAGTGATTAATATTTCCTTCAGGGGAGGTCTCCAGGACTGATCGATAATTGTGTTTGGATTTTATTATGATAGTCATCATTTAGATCGTGTTACGAGTTTATTACATGTGGTTCACGACAAAACTGCAAGCATGTGGCTAATTAAAATATAATTCTTCAGTATGTCATGATTGTTTCATATTATTATTGTAACTTGGCACCTGGACATTTCACAATGCAAAGAGTTCATCAAACTTCTTTGGTGATTAAGCTTGCCTGGAAGACACTTAGGAATACACCCGTCTGTTTTAATTTAACGCATGCTTCTTCTATTAATTTCCAGTTGAGCATTGTTGCCTCCCATCAGTTAAAAACAACATTTTTCACACTGTGAAAAGAGGTATTTGTCCTCATTTGCATATTGAACAGTTGGGGGAGATGTGACCACATGCAGTCCCTGTCATAATGACATGATATCTGATATTATCAGAGCTTTCCACTTTGTGATTGGATCGCTTAAGAGGTATGCAAATGCCCCGTCTGAACAGGGCCAGATGGTCCAGCAGGGGCTGACAAAAAGAAAGACAGTTTGACTGGAAAACTGAGACAATGAAACACCTTGACATTTTGAATTTTTCATACTCCTTTTCCTTTACCTTCCACATGACATATAACTGTGGGAAAATTGACATTTGCCCTTTAGCAATATTTTCTGCCTTGGTTAATTATTATTCCAGCTCAAGTTTGTTCATAATGACAAGCCCATGTGGTAGAAATATCACAGAAATAAAATGGAACATACAGTATATATACACATGCACACACATAAACTGTCAAGCCCGAAATATCCATTCCTGCCATTCCTGAGGTATGAGTAATATATATATATATATATATATATGTATAAAATCATTCATATTAATTCTTCTTCTGACGGATCCTATCCCAGCTGTCATTGGGCGAGAGGCGGGGTACACCCTGAACTAGTCGCCTATATATATATATATAGATAGACAGATAGATAGATAGAAAAATAGATGGATAGGTTGATAGATCGATAGATCGATAGATAGAGGGTGAGAGAAAGAGAGAGAGAGAGAGAAACTCTTCCTAATAGGAAATATAAGATTCAGGGATCGAGCTACACTATTGATTGTGAAACATCAGAACCCGCATTAGTGTCAGTCAATGTCAGAAAGATATTTTTTGGTTCCTGAAGCAAACATATCACGACTGGGAGGACCTTATTCTGTTTTGCAATAAATAAAGAAATTAACATTCATGAGAAGTATGGAGTCTTTTTCTGTGTCTCACTCTGAAAAATGGTAGAGGATATGCTCTGTTGTCATTTGTGCAATCGTATATATTTTACGATACTGCAAAGAAATTAGGGCTCTCAATTCATGTAAATTAACAGAAGAGATAAATACATAATTAAAATCATTACACATTTAATCATACTGCACCAGAAAGTTATCTTAATATTGAAGCATTAAAGCATTCAAGGAGTGTTTCTGTTCTATGAGTATAATAGAGATTTAGACAAACCAAGACTAAATGTTTCTAATAAAAGTCTTGCAAAGATAACTGATATAACACCAAATAACACAATTTTAAACACAGGTATTGGCGGTTGTATGCTGATGAGTGTGAATAAATGTTGGTTGTTTTAGGTCACTGTGTATTTACACCCTCTCATATCATTCACAGTGCATTTACAATTAACTTTCAGTCTCTAGAATGTGAATGTCTTTAATATCACTGAAATTATACATAAGGCACTTTCAGTTTTGTATAAATTTTCTCACAAATATGAATGCATATAAAAAACAAGAAGTAAAATAACTTGCAATGCATCAGGGTTTGGAGACTTTATTTTTCAATCATTTTCTTTTCTATTTCACACCCTTTAATTCCTTGTAACAAATGATCAGCTTTTAACAGCTAAACTTGTGCTAAAAGCTATAGATTACCACATGTTAATGTTTAGTGAACTTTTTTTTATACCTGAGAGTCTGATTGACACCCCAGTGGTCTCCAATAAAGTGACGTTAACTCGGCCACTGGTGGCGTTGAACCCAGTCACTGTGAATGTGGTGGCCTGTCTCTTTCCTAAATACTCATAGAAACCTCTCCACTCTGAGTTTGGAGAGAAGACATCCACAGGAACTGCAAAGGAGAAACAGAGACAAAAGTAAATTTCAAGCTTTTACATATGTATACATATGTATATTTCTGCTGTTGCTAGCATAACCAGTGATTCATCGAACAAGTATCAAATTTGGTTTATTCACAAATCAAAAAACAAAACATACATATTTATTGACTGACAATATCCTCTCTAATTCTTGCTATCAAGCTGGTGGCACATTTGTTGCTATAACCAATCAACAGGGATTTTTTGAAACAAGGGGCGTAATTACAAACCATCATCACCACCATTGGTCGTTATAATCAATCTGGTACTGCTTATCTGTGACCAGGTTGCAGTGACAGCAGATCGAGTAGATTGACCCAGGTGTCTCTTCCTCCCAGTCACACCTTTGCTCATTGGGGACCACAATCCGTTCCCAGGACAGATAATCCCTCCACCACCTCCTGGGTGGACATGCCCGGAATACCTTTAAAGGTAGGCTTCTTTCAATGCTGGGAAGCAGTGGCTCTCTGCCAAGCACCCCCCACCCCATAGACATTTGTGCTCCTCACCCTATCAGCCAGCTACCCTGCAGTGGAGGAAAACCCATTTCAGCTGCTTGAATTGCAGACCTTGATTTTTCAGTCTTTACCCAAGGCACATCACCATAGGTGAGAGTTGGAACATTAATAGAACTATTAAACTTTAAACTGGCTCAGCTCCTTCTTTACCACAACAGACTGATACATCCGAGCTGTAGATGAAGTCTGTCAAGTTAATGCCCCAATGTACCCTCACTCATTTAAGAGACACTAAAATAATTGATGGTGGTGAGGTCGACATGAACTGTTTATCTGTGAAAAGCATAAAAGCAACTGGTTAAAAAGAGCAGCCCTGAGTCAACAACCACTGGAAACATTTGCTCAGAATGCAGATGGAGCTCCTACAGCATTCGTAGAAAGACCAGATGGCTCTGAACAACAACTCTGGTACCCCATGGTCTTGCAGCAACCACCACACAGCACTCTTTGGGACACGGCTGGCTGCTTTTTCCAATCCCGTAAAGCTCTGGTACACAGGATGACTATACTTCCACAAACCCTCCAGGAGCCCTGTAATAGTGAAGAGCTGGTGCACTGTTCTACGACCTGGACACAATCCACATTGTTCCTCCTGAATTAGAGGCTTGAAAATTGGCCCGAGTCTCCTTTCCAGTACTCTGGCATAAGCTTTCCCCAGGAGGCTAGGCAGAGAGATCCCCTGTTGCTAAAACACAAACTGCAGTCCCCCTTCATAAACATGGGAACCACAATGACCGTTGAATCTCCACAAAGTCTGGTAGGTTGTCCCACAATGTCCAGTGTCTTCAGCATCTCTTGATATATCTCATTCACACTTGGTGCCTTGCCATACAAAAGCTTTTTGACTACCTCAGGAAGCGCTACCAGTAAGGGAGGATGAAAACTCCCAAGTCTTACCACTCTGTTGTCTTCATGTCATTCAGGCTTTTTTTTTTCACTGTCTCTTGTGACATATAAATTTATTTGCAAAAGTAAAAAAGGGCAGTGTGGAAAGTTGCTGATTGTGATTTGTTAGCCAAAGACTACTTGCTTCATGGAGTTATTGCATCCATTCTCCAGTTCAAACTATAACTAAATGAAAATAAAGCTGTTTTTCCAACTGGTTCCTCAGCTGTTAAAATAATTTTTCTTGCTTAATATATCCCACTTCAAAAGGAGAAAATATCACAAGGCATTGCACGTGTTTTTTTTTAATTTAGAATGAGCCTACCTGCTTCTGTCATAGATACAACCGACCTGTACCTGCAATTTCAGCCATTCTCTGAGCAAAACAATCTTAACTTGAAATGCAAAACCAAATGCTGCCAATGAACTTTGAGAGCCATCTCTGTATTCATAATGCATCAGTAATCAAGGAACAGTATTGACAGATTTTGTGCATGCTATTGTAAATTCTACATACCCCTAATTTTGTTCTTCTGGACATCTGAATCTCCTCTTCCTTTAGGATTTATTTTAGCTCCAACTGAAATGACACATGATTCAGTTTTGACTGTTTACTGAAAGCAATAAACTGATCACCAGGAGAAAAGATTAAAAGTATTCTTAACTTTGTAAAAGCCTGATTTCTGAATGACTGAATTTTTAATCAACAAGATTTGTAATAGTTGTTTGATCTCTCTCTCTCTTAGTTTCTTTGTCATAAATGTACTGTATATGTGCAATATTGGAAAAGGACTGGCTCCAATGTATTTAGGATGCAACAAAGTGTGCTCATAGTCTGAGCCAACCTCTTAAGATTGGGCCTTAACTAGCACTGAGAAAATGAACACTTTGATCTGTGAATGAGGAATCAGTCTTCTGGTGTCAAACTCTACGCATACATTATTTTGCCCATTGAAACTCAAACAATCAACTGAAGGAGTAAGAATAATAATACATTTTCCCTGGAACAGTAAATTTTGCTAAAATGTCATTATGGTGTTATGGTCAGAATTTAAAGTTCAAGATCAGTCTTTTTACTAGAGGCACAAAGAACATCTTTTAGATTGAATTTAAATACCTTTACAAAGTGGAGGCTTTCCTGACCATCTCCCATCACTTTTACAAGTTCTGTGTTCTGATCCTCCCGCCAAATAGAAACCATCTTGACAAGTGTAGATCAGTGTATATCCAAGAGTTGGCAGGTCCATTGATCGAACATCTACATTACTGGGGGTTTCTGTTTGTCTGCATGAATGAGCTGAGAAATGAGAAAAATATATATTATATATATTTCATAGATGCATGATTTCCTTAAAGATTCAAAGTAAAGACAAACAAATGCTCATCTTTACCAATACATTCAGGCTGGGTTCCACTCCAGGTCAGATTTTCCAAGCACGTTCTTGTGGAGGAACCGAGAATATGGTAGTTCTTGCGGCACTTAAAGGAAATCTTACTGCCAACCTACACAGTGTGAAAAAACACATTTTAAAAATCTTCTACATCCAGTGGTCATTATTTGATAATTATACTCCCTCAAGATCTGTAACTTTCAGTGGCTTAGATACTTCTCCATTCGTAGAGTCATTTTTCTTTAATAAATACACTCTTTGAGATTTAGAAAACCGATTACTTGCATTGTTCTTTTCTCTTTTTGAGCTGCCATGGAAAATTTAATTGAGTTACAACTGTGTTCAAAAGTAGAATTAGCTTCCTGTTTGCTTAAATTCACAGGACATGTAAAGCCCATAAATTCCATGAGCTTTGTGGAATGAAATATCCGTCCAAGCAAAGTGTACATTCAGAGGAAAAAAAGATTCTGTCTCAAACATAGAACTCCTCTCATTTAAGATGGAAATGATGATTTACCTGGATAATGCAGCTTTTTTTGTTCATTTCATCAGTTCAAAAACCTTTTGTGAAAAAACCCAAGGTTATACTAATAATGCAAAATTAAAGTTTAATACATCTTTTAAAAATGAATTTTAAAAGTAAATCTAAGGGTTTGATTAGGAATTTTGATTTGAACTGCATACTTTGAAGATACAAACCAACATCCCTGGAACTGAAAAATCAACCTCAAAAGGTTTTATCTTGTTTTAACATAACGTCATAAAAGTGCTTCACAAATGAAATATTTTTTGAGAGCAATTGCCCTTATAGTATCAATGTGGTGGGTTGGAATTAGTTGTACAAATACAATCTTTTTTTTTTTTTAAATACATTCAAAATGTTGATGGAAATCAATTGAAACAATGAATAAATAAATAAATATTTAATTAAACATATTTTTTCATCATCATTTTTTATCATATTTGACCTGAAAGCCTTGGGCCAGGACTGGGATTCCATATGCTGGTGTTCCTGGGTCGCGACAGCTGTTGAAAGCGGGATCTGAACACACACACACACACACACACACACACACACACACACACACACTCTAAGTCATTAGGTTAAAGACAGTGTAACATATTTGCTAAATTCTGCATTGTATTGAGTGGAGAGAAATGGCACAGCTATTTATACAGGGCAACTTGCCATTCTTATTGTGATGATTTTATTTTCTGGTGATTGTAAAACTTTCTACTCTGTCTTAAAAGAGATAACAAGGATGGCTTCTGAGATAAAATCTTTGTAGAAATCAAATGCTTACATCTGAGAAACACACTTCATCTACTAATGAGATAAAATCTTCAATTCTATCTACACAGGAATGGTAATGCAAAAATGTGCATATGGGCAACATAATCTCATTTACCAATAATCTGATTTCATACAAATATTTGTTGATAGCAAGCTTTTCAGCTGAACGAAACAAAATGCTTCTCCCAATCGTGTTGGGGATGTAACACTTTCAGCATACAAGTTTTATGTATTTTGGTTTCTCAATTGCACAGTATGCAGGTTTTCAGTGCTTTATATTGGGAGATGTCAGAGATACTGATAACTATCATAACTTTTTTATATAGCATCATAAAAAAAACAAAAAGCAAATGCAATATTTATGTTTACCATAAATTTCAAGTATCATAATGAACATGGCGCAGTGTCCTGTTGAATGGTCCCTACTGTCTGGTGGACAATAGTTCTCGATGATGTGCAACGCATTGTTTTTTATCATGCCATTATTTATATTATTATTGTTGTGTGTTACCAAGCACCTACTCAAAGGCTAGATCTTTGCTGACTTGGGGCACCTACGGTACCAGTACAATGTCTAAACATTAGTGAAAGAATGCCATCACCATTGTAGTCTTTGGAGTGTGGAAAAAAGTTCCACTTATTGTCCAATCCAGCCGTTCTATTAACCCCGTTTAATCCTGACTGATGAAAAACTTCTCTTTAATTACCTGGTGTTTTAATCCACTTCATGTGGCTGCTCTTGCCAACTCAGGTTGTTTATTTGTGCCTGTGAGCTGAGTAGTTGAGGTATTTATGCCTGTGTATGTTATCATTCTTTTTCTGACTTTTTCTACCTGATGGCAAATAAAATCTGGTCGTGTGGTTTAGATAATTATATTTGAATTGATTTCATATGACCTGGCTTATAGTGCTGGAAACATATTTCAGGTACGCACCTTCATGTCTGTATGCTGCCATGAATTTTTGAGAACAAACATAAGGAAATTCTCGTCGTAATCTTCTTGTGGTGGCAACAGGACTTGAATTTCTACTCTTGAAGACGTTTCACCCCTCATCCAGGAGGCTTTTTGAGGCCTCTTGGATGAGGGGTGGAACATCAAGAATTCACCGTTACCTGGATGACTGCGAACCTCCACAGACAATTGTACAGAAAAGACGGAAATTATTAGAACGGTTTCTCTTGGAGACGTTTTATTTACCAATGCAGGCTGGTTGTTGGCCACTCCAAATTCCATCAGCTTGACAGACTCTGGATGCAGAGCCTACCAGTAAGTAAGGCGTGTGGCAGTAAAAATGGACCTCTGACCTGAAAAAGGAATACATATATTTATAGATACTACATATATTTATAGATACTGTATACACTCTTCCCGCGACACAAACAACTGATGTGAAATTCCTTGACATGCATTTATCCTTTCCTATAAATCACATGAATGAAGCTCCCCTGTATAAATGCAATTCTAGAACATTCACTATCAGTTTTGTGCTTTTATATTTATTTATAGCCAAAGCTTTTCTGTAGTCATCAGTTTTCAAGCTGATGTTCAGAGAAGGAGGTAAATATCATATATTCATATCTTTCTATCTCCACTGCCAGAGACAAACATTTTGTGTCTTGCTGGAACTATAAAGGTTTCCAAACATGGCTCACATTATGAAAACTATGCATGCTGCAAATCTACAATAAATAAACAGATAACAAATAAATTAATTAAATGTTGTTTGAAAAGTAGGGATCTAACCCTAAACAATATCAACAACAACAAAAGTGTAGAACACTTGTATCTTAACTGTCCCAATCCCATCATTCTCAGTGTGACCATTTGTAATGATGATAACATCACATCAATAAATCACACATTTTCAAGAGGGCCTTGGTGTGCAATGAAAATATGCTGTAAAATAAAGTTATTCAATTCTCTCTGGCTTTTTCAGATGACCACGGATACATGTTTACTGGTTACTGGATAGGGAATTCGAAAATGTTTTATCTTTTCTGCATTGACTATCTGCCTACCTGCATTGAATATCAGTATAGATGTATGTACGAAACACGACAGAAGGGAATGATCAATATTGAAACCACTGACCCGTAGGAGAAGATGTTCCCTTCTCTAAATCCACCTCCAGGGGACCCTGGATCACCACACAGTGCAGCTTCAAAGATACAACAGATGAAGTGAGAACCAAAATGCAATCTGCTAACTCCTTTGTTTAAAGCCCCTGCCAGATCTCAGCTATACAAAGCCAATCAACTCACGCAGACACTGTGGTATGTCTCCTGTCCAGGTTCCATTTCCCTCACAGGTTAAGACGGCAGGAATGGATAACTGGTAACCATGGAAACAACCATAGCTAACACTAGATCCCCATGAATGGTCAGTCCCTTCCACTTTTCCATGATGTATTTGAGGAGGATGTCCACACTGGATCACTGAAATACATGAACATAAGATAATCTTCACATCAATATAACAACTTAGCTTAATGGGTAACCTAGTAGGCCTATGCATCATGCTGTCACCCCTCAGCAGAACTTGTTGGAATTTGCTGTGATTTGTTTCTTGGGTTTGAGAGTTGCCAAATTGTTGGTTTCAAGTATTCCCACAGATTCATTGGAACTTAAGAATATATTTTCTCACATGGTGGTTAGAGGTGTTAGTAGTGACTTTAAAATCAAAATGCTGTATTTAGTAGCGTGTTGTGGACCTATGTTATTGAATAATTGACAACTGTCTTGCCCTTTTTTCACACTGGGGATGAATCTGCATTAGCAAATATTTGTAGCATGATAAATCATGGCTTACATCCATGAATTAATTTTCTGTGACAAAACATAAACCTGTGTAAAATAAAGTCTTTGATTGTCAAAAGTCAGGAACACCAGTTGAAGCATGTTGATTGGAGGTATGGAAATCACTCTGAAATCAGGGCCATGTCAAGTCTGTTTCAATCTCTTCCAGAGCGCTGGAAGCTGGAGAACATTAGACCGGAGGCATGATGAAAGGAGGAGAACAGCCTAAACAGGTCACCAGTCTACTGAAGGCAAACCTATTAGGGGACTATCTTACCAGATATCAGATATTGGCCTATATCTCTCTATATTTCCTCCAGTAACCAATATACAAATATATATATATATAATACTTGCAAACATTTGCAAAAATCTGTGCAGCCAGGGGTGGGTTGGTTGAAGCTCATGGCGTGGTTGGGTAACTTGTAGGTGCATTACTACATAACTATTAAAATGCAGTGTAATTTAATTAGACCTGGAATGTTCCTAAGTAAATTGTTTGTTTTTTCCAGATTCAATAGGTACATTATTAATGCAATAAGCAATGCCATCTGCTATGTACATAAACTGACTGCTTATTACACACAGTGGTTGTGCAACTGGACAAACATACAACACTATTAAAATATCGCACAATTACAAATTATAATGCACATGAAGTCCACTTTACCCTTCTTTATGTAGTCCATTTAATTGGTAAGTCATTAAATAAGTGCAGAAATCCACATAGTAATTCACCGTACATTATTACTTAAAATCTGATGGTGTTCTTTTTCAAAATGTATGTCCTTTGTTACTGAATTTTATAGAACAAGATTAAAAAGAATGCTTGCATATATTCCAAATCTTTTTCCATTATATAGATGTCAAGGTAAACTGATAGAGCAAAACAAAAACACTTCAACAACAATGAAACTCTACCGGAAAAACAAACAAACAAACAAACAAACAAACAAACAAACAAACAAACAAACAAACAAACAAACAAACAAACAAACAAACAAACAAACAAACAAACAAACAAACAAACAAACAAACAAACAAACAAACAAACAAACAAACAAACAAAAAAGCATACAATAGTTTCATAAACATTTTTGCACAAGAATCCCACCCCAAAAAACGCCCCCAAAAAACAACACCCCTTCTAACAAACGTGTTTTTCTCCTCTGAAAATCATTTGTCGCTCAAATTTCCTGGGATATCAACTGAACAGGTCCAGGTGAACACTTAAATTGGTAATATTTATAACCAGAACATACCCATAACTAATTTTGATGATAAATGGAAACCCATTTGCATATCTGGATTCTTGGATAAATAATTCAGTGTTTATCTGAGTCTCCTTCCATATATATACCCAAAAGAATCAAACGATAAGCCTGAAACAATGTGTTATAGATTGTTTGAAGAGATCCCATAGAGACTTCTCAGTTATTTTCACACGTTGTGGCAACTTAGTCTCCCCAGTTAACCTCACATGTTATTTGGTCACTGGAATGAAACATGAAAAAAAAAAAGAATCCACACAGCCGACCTGCCTCAACCCTGAAAACTGTTGTTGTGCGGTGACCGTGTAACCACTCTACCACTCTTCCACTCAAGCATGCACTGGGAAAAACACAGAAAAAGACCGTATCACAATCAACATTGCTGCTGCCTTTCTAATAGTAATACAATAGTATAATAATAACAGTTCAGATTCAATTTACACATACATTTATACATATATATCTGCATACATATTAATATATATGCATATGCATTTACACACACACACACACACACACACACACACACACACACACACACACACACCAGCAATCCTCTGACCCTCTCCTGCTCCTCAGCCTTCAGGTGAAGCGTTGCAGGCAGGGGCCCCCTCCCAAGCGGCAGCCAATCTAGGCTTGTCGGTTACCGTGGAAA
>CAAKHD010013648.1:151840-183034 GCA_901007705.1 Fistularia tabacaria | reverse complement strand
ATTTCTGATAATATAATATATTCTTCTTTTTTTTTTTTTTTTTCACCTAGGATTCCCCCCCCCCCCCCCCCCCCCCCCCCCCTCAATAACCCCCCCCCTTTTTTTTTTTTTTTTTTTCCCTCTTTTTTTTTTTTTCCCCCCCCCCCCCCTCTCTTCTCCCTTTTAAAATTCCCCTCCCCCCCCCCCATCTTCTTTTTTTCTTTTTTCCCCCCCCCCCCCCCCCCCCCCCACAGCTCCAGTCTTATTTAATCCTCTTGCATTGCTCTCTTGGCCTCCTGACACTGTTACTACCACGCCCTCTCTCCCTCCCTTTGTATTTTAAGCATATCTGTCTTGGCACAATTCACCCAGTCAACACATTTTATGGGCTTAATCCCTTTTCTCACTGTGTGTTTACAGGTTTGGAGGCAGGCATTGATTTGCCTCTTTTTGTTTCTCCCATTATTCAGCTCCTCGCTCTGCCTCTCTCTCACTAGCCTTGCTCATGCTTTCTCGTTGTCACCCCACTGACGCCTCATCACTTTCATTCTTTTCCCCTTCTCATTCACTGTCTTGACTGTTTTTCACATTTCCCCTTTGAATCTCTGCATTACATTGGTTTTGTGTCTTGTCTGTGTGCTGCCTATCAATTTGTCTATGTGGGAATTTGCCTTTCCAACACATCTTCTAAAAAGTGCCTGGCTGGTTTCCATGACACTTTGATGGTTGGATCATGGATGAAAGAATGGCAATTAAAAATATTTTGAGGTGAGTGTTTGCCTTACAGTATTTGTTCCTATCTCGGAGACCTTGATGGGAGTCTGTAGTTTCTGAGCATTCTCCTGGTTTATGTTTTTCTTTCCTACCCTCTCTAACCTCCTTCACACTCATTTGTTCAACATCCCATTGACTACCTGATTAAGTTTGTATGTCAAGCTGTATGTTTATAGGTTACAACTTCTTCGGTGCATACATGTTAGTGTACTCTTTCCTCTTTGAAAAATGATCAATCGAGCACAGTTAATTGTCTGAAGTTGGAATAAAGAGCTACACGATGCAAAAGAATACTTACAACGTTTTGCAAAAATGATTTCCTTTCCAGGCCTATTCAACTTCTCTGCCTCTAATTTTCTTTTTTCAATTTCCTGACCTTCTCATATTTTCTATCACCTACAGTATCTTCTGCTTATGTGTTTTTCCCTTTCTCTGCATCTCTCTCAGTAGCCTCTCTGCTTTCTTATTTTTCTCAGCTCGGTTCAAAGCCACAGCAACTGCCCGAGCCAGCAGGAGATTTTCTGTTTGTGGGGATGAAATGGCAGGGAGGATCTCAGGAAACATTCTTTTTGATGTTGCTAGGTATCAAAGTCCAAACTCTAAATATGGAATGCTATAAAACATCTGATGCATTCTATTCTAATATAATAGTTTTTTATTATTTTGTCTTAATGGAAAACAAAATTATTGAATAAAACAAAGCTTTTAAAAGTAACTTGTTTTTGTGAGGAATAGTGTTAAACTTGCCTGTCTAAATGTCAGTTAATCAATTGATTAATTTTGTTGCTGTAGCCAATCGTGATGCCCGTGTTTCAATTCAGATTATATTTTGTGGTGTTTTCAGCAGATGAATGTCAATAACAAAATGTTTGATTTGGCTTGAGATAACATTTTTCAACAAGTAATTCAAATCATATGTGATTTGACAGGGAATTTTCAGTCATAATTGCATTTGCATTTCAACCTATAAGTTCAGAAATAAGAATAAAAAAAAATAAAACATTACATTTATTCTTTTTCTGTTCTGTGGATCCTGGACATGTGGTCAGGGGAAAACACCCACACAAGCACAGCGCACATGCAAACAAATTCCATTGACCAAACTGAAGAATCCTCTTGGATGAGAGGTGAAACATCTTCAGGGGAAGAGAATCAAGTCCAGTTGCTACATTAAATTCCTTCGACTAGGACCAGCATTGGTTGATGTTTGAGGGAAATCATCAAGTCAGCATTCTTTTTAAAACATTTGGGAGCATCAGACAACTTTATTTTGGTCTTACCTTTACAGCTTGGTTTAGTTTGATTCCATGTTCCATCTTTAGTGCAGTGTAGAACACTTTGTCCAGGTCCAGTAGGTTCCATCAGGTGACCTGGGTTACAGCGGTAGGTCACGGTGCGGTTGAATGTAAACTCGCTTCCAATATAAACACCATTAGCCACTGGTCCTGGATCACCACATCCAATCACTACACAAAATGAGAGGATATTAACTTATTAATATGCAATAAACTGTTGATTGTTGCACCAAGCCAGAACATACAATTTTACATCCCCAAGTTTTTCTGTAACATTTTGCTTTGCTACATTGGGTAAGAACTGAGGCTGTGGCATCTCCATGCCTTAACCTTGTCCTCTTACTCTCCTTTCAGAGAGTGCCTTGATTAACTTTCCAGCAGTAAATCCTCCCTTCATTTTATATTCCTTTGTCTTCTTCCTCATCTTACAAACTAATGTTTGCCTCTGCTAAAGCTACACACTTAATATATAGGACACAGCAAGCTTAAAATATCACAACCCTGTCCATTCAATGCACAATTGATTGGACCGATTAAGTACTTGGCAAGAGCTGGCTCTGATACCATTTGCCGTTTTTCATCTATAGTAAATTAAGCAAGTTCAACCTTTACTGATGTGACATTAAAATGATTTAACCCATTTAACGGCGACAGTAGAAATGTTGAAATGATAAAGCTGTCCTACCTGTACAGTCAGGAAGTTGTCCCGTCCATGTTCCGTTAGTAGTGCAATGTCTGGTTGTAAGGCCTGAAGTCTTGAACCCTTCCCAGCACGCATATGCCACAGAGCTGCCGAAGGTGATGCCATCATTGAAGACAATTCTGCCATGTGCTGGGGTGCCAGGGTTACCACATGATACAGCTGAGGAGTAAGGATATTAAACACTGGTGATTAATCATGGTGATAATATCAATGTGAGTAATATTGTCTTGCTGTCATTCAAGGCTGATCAGCTGTAGGCAGGGATAATGAGATTATCACTGGTGCCAGCTGGAAATAACATAAAATATGTCCTTGAAGTAGTGAGGCTGATTAATAATTAAATGTTGTTGGATTGATTCCCAGCCCTGGAAAGCAGACAGCACAGAATTCCACTTGTGAACTTGAGGATGACAGAAGGTTACTAATACATCGACAGCGTTCGACTGCCAAAGTGCAACCAAGCAACAACCTCTAAATGAGCTACACGTATAAGTGTAAGTTCTCTCTCATGTTAAAAATCATGATGCTGTCTACAGATGTGACAGTGCATTGGATAAGATCCTCATGTAAAGGCAACCAATGCTGATCTGAGGAAGATGAAATAGAAATGAAAGGAAGCACCGGTCACTAATAGTTGCGTATATGATGAAGTTCTTCCTTTACCTCATCAGTGTTAAGACTGTGTGTGTTTAGCTAGTTATTTGACCATATTTGAGTAGGGTCTTAAAATGGGGGTGTGGTCAAATGGAATCTCCTTGATACAGCACAAAGGTCTGACCAGTTATAAAAGCACACCCAAGTCAGTGTAACAGTTTTCTCCATTTACTAGGTGTCAATTTTGTATCAACATGCACATGAAAATGATTAATGTCTTATTTAAATATAACTACGTATTGTGATAAACTCGGATGGCAAAGTGGCACAGTGGTTAGCGCCTCACAGCATAAAGGACCCTGGTTCAATTCCGACGAAGGGGACCTTTTTGTGTGGAGTTTGCATGTTCTCCCCCTGTCTGTGTGGTTTTCCTCCGGGTTCTCCGGTTTGCTCCCACAGTCCAAAAACATGCAGCAGGTCAATTGGAAAACTGTCCCGAATGACAGAGTGAATGGTTGCTTGTCTGTATATGTGGCCCTGCAATCGACTGGCGACTAGTCCAGGGTGTACCCCGCCTTTCACCCGAAGACAGCTGGGATAGGCTCAAGCATCCGTCGCAACCCTGAGGAGAATAAGCGTCAGACGATGGATGGACGGATGGATGTAACAAAGAAAATGGAATATCAAATTGGGAATTAAGAATGCTATGCCGGTAGTATTACTGACCCTGGATTATTTCAGTGTTTGTTGTTTCCTGTTGTTCTTTTGTGTCAACCAACACTCTTTAAAAATCTTATTTCATTATTGAAATTTTGTAGTATAGAGGTTTCCACTCCCTTTTTCGACAATATAGATAATTTAACACATTTTCAGGGAGTACATGAGAAACCGGGGAGGGCTCTCTGGTGATCCATCCATCTTTACAACACATTAAACGAAAATATGTACAACCAACCCGAGAAAATCATCATCAGCTGTATGGAAAGAACACAGTATAAAAAGAATGTATGTGGAATACAGTTTCTTCTGGTGCGTGTATAGCCAGTATATGTATTGTTCAGCATGGGTGTGATCAGCACTGCATTTACTGAATGGGCGTATGCACTTCTGTGTCTCAATGATAGATGTCTCATCCTTTCTGAATAAGCTTTTAACCACTATTAGCTTAATGAAAAACAAGTGTGGACAGGCACAAAGACATAGTGTCTCTCTGTTGCACACATGCCCTTGCACAAGCATGCACGCATATTAAATAGTGCCAAACTTTCTACGATATTGGACCACTACTTGTCAGTGGAGAAAGACATATTAAAGTCTAGATTTTAAGGGTCTGCGTGTAGGGGAATAAGGTATGGGCTACTGGCATGAAACCAGACATTGTGCAAGGTACTTGTACCATTCCCCAAAGTTGGGTCTTAAGTAATGAACAGTAATTTTAAGCAGGTGTGCTGAAATTCAAAATCTTCATTTATACAACGTTCCATTTTTCAAGGTCAACCACACCCTTAAGAAATGCAAAAAAATGTTAAAAAACAGTCTTTATTGGCAGTAGTTAATAATGTGCTGTGTGTATGCAATATATCATTCTGTCATTCACCTTATCTAATCTTAGACAAGCATAGAAAATGAGTGGACAGTCAGGATTATTACTTTCTTTCTTTCCTTTCTTCTTTCTTTCTCTCCTTCTTGCTAAATACTTACATATTTGCAAACCATGTGATTTACTCACTACAATTATTATGATTTCCATGTAAAGGTGAACCTTTTGTGGTTATGGTGCCTTGGACAGATCTGTCAGAGTGGCAACATAAGGTTTCTATATATATGAATCAATATTCAAGGCACCAGAATCCTTTTTGAAGTGCGTCAGAGAATGAAAACATATTCTTCTATCAATTCCTCTTTGACTGGACAATTTTCACTGATGTTTCTTTTTCTGGACATCTTTGAAGAAGCAACTTAGGTAAGATCCATGGCTATTTGCTGCTGGGAAAACTGTCTCACATGCGCTTTCAACTCCTACTCAGGCCCATTTAAATGTCTTGATTTTTTTCCCCAAACATCCACACTGCTCTCTCTTTAATATGCAGAATAACGGAGGGTAAAATTATGCTGTCAGGATAGTGAATCTGATCAGACAAACACCAAACAGTATCCCAACACAACAAGTCGGGCGATCAGACATGGGAGACAATGTCTTTTTAATGTGTTGGATCACAGAAAAGTCTAACAAATTCATGGAAGGTATCAATTGCCCCAGAGAATATTTTACCTTGGTCCTCATTTGAGGGAAGATTGATTAAAAGCCTTTGCCAGCATTGCCTCAAACTTGCTTATCCCTTTGCACTCAAATAATTGCCAGAACATGGCCTTTGTATTTCATTTTAAAATCTACACAAGGCTACATGGAATTGATGTCAAACAACATTAACTACCATAGGTGGGAGTAGAGAACTTAAATTCAGGAGCATTTAGGAATCCAGAGGGCTCTACAGCATATGAGGATCCAATTTAATTTCCGTTTAAACCTCATGGGCTTTAAGGGTGTCTTTGAAAACTGCTGTTGTATAGGAGGCACCACTAGTACGCTCAGTCAGTAAGGAGCAACACACTTCAGTCCTTTGTATCTAGGCCACACAGATATAAACACTTGATTTTATTTTCTTATCCTTTTATCTTATTGAGATCTCTTATTCAGCTGTGGTTATATATCAAATAGCATATTGGACTTCTGATACATGGTTAATAGCCATATGTATATTAACCTAGATATAAACCCTATATCTATACACACGTAAATATAAATATACATAATGGACAAAGACATAATTATAATATCACTTTCTCAAGCCATTTTTTGACAAAACACTTTTTTTAAATCAACTCCATATTCAACACATGGCTTGTTTTTTGTCTTTACTGTAAATCTTGAAAAAAATTACTTTTGCGATATATTAAGAAGGCTATGATATAGATAATACAATATATTTTAGTTTGAGTTACACTCACTGTCATCCTCACAGTTTCTGTGTCTGTGTATCTGCGACAATGAATTACTAATTGTCACCAGCAAGCCAATGAGACAGATGTTACTGTGTTCTCTGAAGAAGAGATTAAGCTGTTCAATGTTGGAACATGGTCTGGTTTATTTTTACAGACCCAGCAGAATAATCAAGTCCATTTTTTTTCAAATTGACACTGGATTATATGAAAAATTGAGCAGCTAAATTTTACAGTGCAGTTATTTTTTTTTCCAAGTTTAATAAAATGTGGGTTGGGAGACAAAAATGGCTGTAATTGAAACATTAGCTTGATATAACATTATTCACGTTACAATATATGTAATAAAAAGTGAGTTTACATTGAATAAAAGAGGCAACAGTAGACAGATATAAAATATTTTGCAATATACAGCATTTAAAAATCATCTGGAGCTTTCTCCAGAGCTAATGTGTCATTGTGGTGTAAAGAAGTCATAACTGCACCACAGTTGTGAATCTCTTCTCAAGGAGTCATTTTCTAAAGGCCTTCTCACAGCCACCCTTGCGGAAATTGGAGCAATACTCAAACCCTGGTCCGGGCCAACCATCTCACATGAGAAACTCATTTCAGCCACTGTGATTTCACTCTTTCAAAGCGAGCAAAGCTCATAACTACAGATGGGAGTTGGAATGTAAATTGACTGTTAAGACTCATGCTAAAATGTTACAATATTTCTTTATATGTGGCCTTGTATTAATTTTGAATTGTGAGAAATAAAGTATGTCAATCTGAAATGAAATAATTAAATCTTATTTGACATTCTGTGATACAAAATTGAGGCCCATGGGAGAAACATTAATGCTGGTCTTCACAATTGATCAGAGTAGTTAATCAACGGCCAGCCCATGAAAAAAAAAAAAAAATCACCAAAATTTAAAAATCTGAGTTGCAGTGTTGGCACACCATCTATTTTTTCAGTGGAGTCACTCTTTTTCATATGTCAAGTAAATGTTTGTTGTTGTTATTTCCCACCTTGACAGACTGGCTGCGTGCCGCTCCAAGTGCCATTTGGAAGGCAGGTCCTCTCGGCCGAACCAATCAGACTATATCCTGCTTCACAGCTGAAACGCAGCAGGGTTTTGGTTTTAAATTCTTCCCCTCCCAAACGGACTCCGTGGGGAGGGATCCCTGTGTCTCCACAAATTCCTGGACTAATGCCTACAGTGACAAAAGATACTTAAAGTTAATGTACCAAACACACAGAAGACGAGTACTTGCACAATAACTGAACTGAGACAAAAAGAAGAAGAAGAGAAGGACAAAAAGGTAGAGAACATGCAAAAAATGATCATCCGTTAAACTTTGCAGCAATCATGTTGTGTCCATTAGTTTTGTAATAGTTTGAAGTGGTTTTATGTAACCTAAAAGGTAAAAGACAGGGTAAGGAGGTCTCAGAAGAGCAAACATATGGAAAATATTTATGAAACCATCCAGAATGTAAATCAACAACATCCACTAGAAAGCATTTTATAGTGTTAGTCAACCCCCCCAACACAAACACAAAACACACACACACACACGCCCACACGCACGCATGCATGCCCAAATGGACACACACACAGAATTATACTTTGCTTTTAGAGTCTACCTACCACATTGTCCTAACAGTTAGAGAACTGAGTGTGTTGCAATTTTAGAAGCTTAAACTCTGACGGTAGGGATTTGTTAGTTTAACAGGGTACAGCTCAAAATGCAGCATCTTGCATCTTAATGAGGGCTTCAGCTGCAGGATGGCTTGTGCCCTGCTGAGTGTTCTGTTTTGAGGCCAGCAGAAGAGGCTTATTGCATTTCAGCTGTTGACAGTTGATGCTGAGCTTGGAAATGATCGGCCGTAGTGTTTTGAAATCTGCATAATAAGACTACTGTAGAGTAACATTTACAACCTGAGTAGTAAACAAGGACTTGTCCTCATTGATTTCTCTACTGTCCTGTGCACATGCAGCCAGGTAACAGAGAGAGGTCAACTAGTTTAGATAAATATCCCGATAAGCCATCTTGAGTTGCCTGGACTGTATAACTATTGAAAAATGAAGCAAATAAGTAAATTTACATGATTGCAAATGTTTTTAGCAAAGAGAACGAAATGTACGAAGGTGAACAGTAAAATAGTATTTGATAATGAAGACTGATATTCCCAAAACATCTATGGGAACAAAAAAATAAAAGCACTACAAAGAAAGGTCAATGATTTAGACATTCAATTCTTAAACTACTTACATTTAGCTTTGGAGGTACTTTGAGCTATTATATAATTTATTTCAATATGTTCCTTGATACCACGTTTCATGTATCTTCAAACACATTACAGAATGTATCCATGTAAATGTGCAAACCATTTTCCACTCAGGTCCTGGGGGTAAACGTACTGTTTAGACCTTTTGTCATTTTTCACTGTTGTTTGAAAAATGCAAACAAACAAAAAAAGTAGTACATTTCGGCTCAGTTGTCACAGTATTTGTGTTTAATACAGCCAGGCCCATGCTAAATTAAACGCTCCCACAGGTCTTGTACAATACTGACCTTTAAACACAATATTCAGTGATGCTGATTAAACATTTCTATGCCCTGGCGCTAATGATTTTTCAGATGACATTATGATTTTCAATGAAAATGAACAGATAATTCAGCCCATCTAAATCATAGCAGGATTGCATAATTCACCAGACACCTACTTGCACACATCCAGCTTCTAATTAATATGCTTACCCGGTGTTGCTTTACAAGAGCCTAAGGCCGCTGTGAGAGTGAGAGAGGTCACTGATAGAACAACAGGACTGTCCTCCTGTGTTTGTCAGAGGTGTGGGTGAAATTTTACTGGGCTTACAGAGTGTCTATGGAGGCTTTAGATGCTGCTGTTGTCAATAGGAGAATTTAAATAACCTTGCCATGCAGGATTCACATGCTCAATGCAGGTCAATGCAATGTGGATTAGGGAGACTATGTGTCACCAAACTTTGAGCATCTCCCACCTTCAGTGCATATTGAAGTGCTCTTAGAGACACATGAAATGAAACTCAGCATCAGAGGTGGTTTCCATCAGACCCAAATTTTATTGGTTATTTCAGCTTAAACCATCTTCTCATGTCGCCTTTATCCCACTAACATGACATTGGTTTAAACTGGAATAAAAAATTCTCAACCTTATGCTGACTTTCTCCGGTAGAAAAAGCCCAAGAAGATGACCTTGACATCTTTTATAGACTCTTTCTGGTAGGCTGAAAACAAAAGCCTTAAGAAAGAGACACTTTTATGGGAGAAACTCCTCAAGAGAATGCAGCTGTAATTTCTCAGAAGGGTAGCTGCAAGAGTTCTGACCAGGAAGTACTTTCCCTTGATTAGCAGCAGAGCTTTTAATACCCCCTCACTGTCACCTGAAACAGGTTGGAATATTCCTTGCACAGCCTTTCAGAAGTTTGGTATCAACATTGTTCTGTTTTTTTTAGACACTATCTTAACCTGTTCTTGCCTCACTCTTTGTGCACAGAAACCCACCAAGAGACGAACATACACACACATTGGACAAAAGATTAGAAAATAAACTCTCTTATATAAATAACAGCAAACTGCAGATGAGAGTTTCACATTGAATGTAAAACACATGTATGCACATAGGGTAGACGATGTAAATATACTAATTCCCTTGGTTCCGGATCCTGTAAGTAAGTGAGAATTTCTGAGGGAAAAGAAATAAAGAATCAACAATACTAAAGCAAAGTTGTAAGTGCTAAGACATGACTGAAATTGAAAGCAGAATTAAATCACAACCTTAAAGGGTCAAATCAAATTGAATCATCCGCACATTTGTACAGTCATTTTTCCAAACATTATCAAGTCATGGTGGATGAAAACACTGAAGACATATTGAAACTGAGTCTCCCTTTGCGGCACAGGTAGTATTTATTGGAAATGGGGGACAGTCAAAAAATACTACTTTCATTTTTGGGTATTCTACTAAAATGTTATTTCAGACTCTGTTTTTCAGTTGCTTTGCACACTTTGCTGGTAAACCCACTTGCAGTTCTTTTTATCATGTCTGGAGAAATAAAGCATTTATTAACTGTTGAAAAATGTAAAAATTATCTCCTTTTTTAAAAATAGGAAGACGAGTGAAAAGCACTACCGAATACATCAACAAAAAGGCCAATATAAAAAGGCCTGAAATAAAAGGTTCAAGAGCATAGAGAGGCTGACCGACACACCAGTCAATGTTTCATCTCAGTTTAAAAAATATTAGACATACTTATAGACTACTCAAAGTCTACCTGTGCAGTATGCTGGCGTCCCACTCCAAGTGCCGTCCTCTTGGCAGTGGCGAGTAGCATTGCCAACCAGCAATCCACCAGGAAGACAGGAGTACTGTAGCAATGAAGCATATGTCCAACTGTGGGTCCCAGACACTACCATATTAGGGGGCACACCTGGGTCACCACAGGAAATAGCTAAAAAGATAGAAGAAGTCAAAAGATGGTGTTAGTGTGCTTTTTCATGTGTGGCATTGAGTCCAAATATGGCTTCCATGTACTGCTATATTTAGTGGTGCAGCTGTGTCACTGCCTAAGAGGGTAAAATGGAGAGGGCGACAACAAAGAGGGGCAGGTGGGGGAGAGTGTCGAGATTCAATCAAGGGTCTGTTGTTTTTTTGTGTGTTGTATCACGCACACTGTGTGATTGAGTTCTCCAAGCTTAATCAAAAACGTTCACTTTTGTGGAGTAGACCCAGAAGATGGATTTGAAAATACAGAAAAAAACAACCCAACAAAAAGGAAAAAAAAAAAAAAGATTTTCAAACAGTGGAAGTCAAAATGTTAGTTATTAATGGTGAGCACAGTTAGTTAAGAGTATATCTCACTTGGCATTGTGATGACATTGTGTTTATATTACAGATATTCATCAGTAATATCAGATCAGTAATGTCTGAACCCTACAGTCATTATCCATACTGATCTGCATTCCTGTCCACCTGAAACACAGAGAGGTCTAACAACTCATCATATATTCAGATCATTAGAAACTTCTAGTATCAAACATTTCCAATTTGACAGATACCACATGCAACTTGTGCCTCCCTTATTTTGGAAAACAAACAACAACAAAAAAACAAAAAACAAAAAAAGAGTTGTGGGTTTCTGGAGACTCTTCTTGATTTTGTATTTCTGCCAATGATTGGTCATCCAATAATCTTGTCAAAATAGTATTATTATGCTTGACCTTCAGTAATTAGCCCCCTCCTCCCTCCCCCATTTTTTTCTGAAAAGACCTTGTTTCCCAATTCTATTGTTTGACAAAGTGAAAGCCAGTTTCTAAGTATTTGCCACGGTCTTCGCTTCGGTCTGAGCTCTCTTTTCCAACTCTATGTCACGGTGTCCTCTGTCTGCAGTCCTGGTTGACGCTATGTTTCTTTCTTCATCTACAAAACACTCTGTCAGATGCATTAGAGTTTAATCTCTATGTTTTTCTTTCCCACATCCAAGGTAATAACAGCTTTATTCTAACCTGCGCAGTAAAACCATATCTTAGCTCTCAAGCTGCCTAGGATTTGGCACACGTCCTAACTCTCCAATAATGCCTCAGTCCAAAAATCTATGACTCAACATCACTGCACAACAAGTATATACACATGCACAGAAACAAACATGCTCAAGCCTTTCAGCTCGTCCCTCTCATACTCCTGCTCTCCTTTAATGATTACTTCCGTCATATCTTCTCTTTTGAGACCTCTCATGTTCTCAGTCTCTCATTAGCCCACATCTTTCTCCCAGTCGCTTTTTCAGCCTTTTCACTTCCTAAATTAATTTTCCTCACAAATATACATAACATACAGAAAATAGATACAAGAAGTCCAAAAAAAAAATTGGAAAAAAAATAGTATCATAGAATAAATAGACATCTAACTGCATGTTACTCCATATGTTGACCACAATTTTTGGAAAGCACTTCAGACACATGGAGTGCATCTCCAGTTCACTCAGCCATTGACAGCATATCAATGTTCATCCTTACCAAGGCAGCGTGGGGTTGGTCTGTCCCACCGTCCATCATGCTGGCATGTAAGGAGTGCTGAGCCCAGCAAGTAGAAACCTCGTTTACAGTGGATGGCCACAATTACACCATAGCTGAAGACTTCTGGGTAACGAAGGCCAGACTGACGCACACCATTCTCAACATGGCCTGGGTCTGAACAGTTGACCACTGAGGAAAAGACACATGAATAATTAAAGGCTTACATTTTCAAACCTATATAAACACAATTATTAAGCCATGTTTATGATAAAGCTTGTAACGATATCAATGTTCAGAAAACAGGATGTCATTTGGGAAGTTTACATGAAGGGTCATATTGTTTGGTTTGAAATCGTACTATTCTGAGACCCATGGTGTATCAGCCCAAACTCAAAAGGTTTAAATATCAGTTGTTTTCAGTATTCTATGGCAATAAAACCAACAACTTCACATTGAAATTTGATCAAAAAGACTGTACAAGGTACATTTAAACAAATAATCATGTAGTAATGGCATCTGTTCTCAGATAGGTCACTCCTCTATTGTAGCCTCCTTCATGTCTTGCTGTTTTTTTTTACATATTTGTTATTTCTATAGAAGCTAGAAATGACCATTTAGAAATTAAAGAGCAAACCTTCGATTGGACACAAACCCAAGTTTCTGTGGGGCCTCCCTTTGGTCACAAAGAGAGGGGAAAAGAGACACCTTGATATTGGATTGCAGCAACAGCAATCTGGGAACCTTGTGTTCTCTCACTACAATTCTGATGTCAGCAAAGAACAACAATGTCAAGTTGATTTACTAGGTTGGAATGTATGTCTTTGTGCATCTGACTTTGCCTTACATACTTGCAAGAAATATTCATTGCACTCAGTCTGTGGCTGATGAAAACATGTTAATGAGTGATAAAAGTGAGAGTGATAAATATAACTTAAATTATAATTATTATTGTTGGGATGTTGATGACTATTACTATCATTATTGTCATGAACATTATTATTATTATATTACTGTTCTTATGAATAGTAGTGGAAGCATATGTTCTGATTGTTGAATGGCAAAGGGGTTTATACAATGCATTTTGGAAATTATGATAAATGTCCTTAACAAATGAAATGAAATAGTTACTAGTAACTGTATTGTACTATTATGGGTCCTTATCATTTTGATAAAAGACAATATTTAGGTAACCTTTAAGATATATTAGACTTGTGTAGTAATAGTATTCTTGAATCCACAGGAAGTTGTTTTCCTGTAAAGTTGAGAATGTGTGAACGTCTAGAAAGATGGATCAGACATTTAGAAATGTGCTGTAGTTAGGACTACAACTTATAGTCTCTTGTAAAGATAGGCCTTGTCAGTCATTATATGGCCTTTTCTGACCAGTCCCCTTTCATGTAATCCTTTCCTAATGAATATGCATTATAGAATTTGAGGTAATATGGATTATTACACTGTTGTTGGCATCAAATTGTATTTTTCCGACCAGAGGAGCCATACTCTTGCTGGCTTTTGATAAAAAAAAAAGAAAAAAAGAAAAGTTTCAGGCTCTTCTGCATTGTAGTCACATTTCAGACCCGCAGGCAACATCCATTCTTTTACACCCTATGGGTTGATGCCAGTTCAATAAGAAGGTAGTTTCATCTTCAACTTGTCATAAGGGAGACTGACATTTGCACAAATTGAAGTCCATAGAGGACATTGACATGTGTGTGACACACCGTAGGAGACACACAAAGTTTCAGCCTCATAATAGACAGCTGCTGCTGAAAAGGAGAGATGTTGGAAAAGAAAGATAAAAAATAAACCAAGAAAGATGGAGAGCAAGCAAGCGAAGAAAAATCCCTTCAATAAAACCCCCATGTGTACAGCTACACAGTATCGATTGGCTCTCATGACTGTGCAGAATGCCAGAATGTCTGTGTGCGTGTGTGTATATGTGTGTATGTGTTTCATTTTTTATATAATAACTGCTACCCTACAAGAGGTTAGGGGGATTGGTAGCGCAGAATCCATGCTTGGTTAACAGTGGAGAAGACTATGTCTCTGGACATGTACCCAGTCATGTGTCTGCACATATGAATTTGTTAAGTCTATGTAGTGGTAGACTTACACAACCAGAGCTATGATAAAACACAACTCATGTGTATGTAATGTCAGAATTGCACAGTTCTTTATTTTATCAGCTACTGGCAGCAGAGTGAACAAAAACCATATTCCTGAAGAAACTCAAGATTGTCTGCATTTACATCATTTTACCCTTCTGATATAGATACTTCGGAGAACATAGCCCTCGATTATTTATCCACTTGCCATTGATTCTCAATCTTTTTTAAAAATATCCCTCCTCAACTAACTCATTACTAACACCTTATGAGTCAATATACATTTGGACATAAAAATAAAATTGCTATTGCTCTGCAGATTAATGTTATGAGGTAGTTTTTGACCTTTTGTTAATATAAGTGGTAGTGACCTTTGCAGATGGGTAGAGGACTGCTCCACTGTCCATTGAGTCGACACTGGGCACGTGCATTGCCACTGAGGATGTAACCTTTGTTACAGGTGAAGTTAACAACATCATTGAGGTTGAACTCGCTGCCGTTTGTTCGTCCATTGGCAGGGTTGCCGGGGTGACCGCAAGTGATAGCTAAGAGAGCAGAAAAAAAGATTATGAGAAATGAATATAATCTGCATACCTGTCATTTTTTAGCTAAACACAATATGATACTTACTGGACAAACACTTCCACGTTATAGCGTGTCAGAGTTAATTTTCAACCCATTCAAACCTTCCATTAACAGTCATTTCTTTCATCTTGATTGGCTATGATATGATGCGGTACTTACGGACACAAACAGGTGTTGTTCCAGACCACCGATGGTCTTGCTGGCAGATTCTGACTGATGTACCGATTAGTCGATATCCCAACATGCACTGGTACACCACAGTGTCACGGTAACTGGAGCCATCCCCACTAATGTGGCCATTGACTATGGGATCTGGAGAGTCACAATGACCAGCTGGAAGGGGATAAAAAAAACATGCATAATGAAACAAATAACAGGACTACCTTTTCTTGATCCTAGGTTTTAAAGGCAACATTACCAGTACAGTGGTTTCAATTGTTATGAACTGACTGCAAAACATATGGGAAACTTTTTATAATATTAAGACAAAAAAATAATTGACAGGATCTGTCTTGAAAGAACAACTTGCAACAGTATGGCAGTGACACCCAAAAAAAGTCTCCAATTTATTTTTGGATGACAATGAAGGCAACGTCTGGCCATTGTAGATGTACTAAAAGTCCAAATCAAATCAGCGCACTCAAACACTGTACATTTTAAAGTAACTTTAAAGAACTAAATTCCCTCTTGATTTCTTAAATCCTGGACTGATTTCAGGACAAAACTTAAGAGCTTCGGTATAGAGAATCATTAAGTTTTATTCAATACTGCCTTAACTGTTCAGAGACCAACCGCCTGTGTTTAAGTCAATCCCTCCCTTCATGTTTCTGTGCTTCATAAAATCAATGACTGAGACCCTAAACGGCATTTCATATTTATTGCACTTTTACAACTCAAATAATTTTCTACTCCCAAATCAAATCAAATGATGATTGTGCATTTATAACTTGCTTCTAAAAGAAACACTATTTTAGTGGATGGTAGGCTTTTATATATGTATTGCAGGCACTTCTACACCTTTTCTATGCATCACTAAGGTCAAATTACCATAGAGGATATCAGTTTCATAAAACCTTGATACCTTGGATAAAGCAAAGGGTCACGTCATGAATGTGACAACACGAAACTACACGGAAAACAAGCAATTGTACCATATTGTCTCATAAATTCCAGTTTATTTTGGAAAAAATAAGAAATCAAAAAGCACTGGTAATCCTTACAAGCTAAAAATTAGAGACCCAAATGCGTTGCTTATTTTAAACGAAAATAATTTCTTCATACAGATGACATCCAAAATCTGAATTTGGTCATGTGGAAAAATACAAATTTTAATTTGTAACTGCCACACCAACTAACCTGATGTCTGTTCACTACATTGACAGGTAGCATTTGATTTGGTCGCTTTAATTTAAGCGCTCCCATCAGCTTATAACGCATATTGTAAACAACAGTTAGCAACATGTCATATTTTTGTCCCTCGTTTAAGTTGTCCCTGTATTTTTTTCTAGGGTAATTCTAACTGTTATCACATTTTTTCGCAAACATTTACATAGAAAAAAACAAAACAAAACAGTACAATAGAGCATGGGTGGTATCGTCAAGACTTAAGAGGGAGGAAAACCCTGTCTGAGGCCTCTCAGTCGTGCATGTCACTCTTGGGCTGATTCAACTAAATGGCGTGTCTATAAATTCACAGTTGAATATTCCCACTGGGAAATTATGAGAGGTCTATGACTTTTCTTTTTACATTAAATCGTGAAATACTGAGCTGGCAGAAAAGGAGAGACTGAGTCATGCCCATATATTGTTCGACTTAATGCACACCTGATTTCAGAAAATTACTTTCAAAAAAGCTCACACCCCGTTGTTACCATAGAAAACCTCAGATCTCATGTCAACATTTGTGCAAGATGGTCACATCAGACAGTGTTCTTAAAACATTTGAATTATTCAAATGTGAAGCTGATTTTAAAGTCAGATTTCCACAGACATGCCGTAATTAAAAAAAATATCATTATTTGTTGAAAATATAATAACTTGGGGTACAAGTTTTTATCTTATATCACAGGTTTTAAAGACTGTCTGGTTTTGTTTAAACTGTCCATTGGCCCAAAAGATGGCAGTCACAGAGCAAACTGTAAATTATCTTTCGTAGCTGAAAAATTGCCACTTATTCTGTAAAATCAGGGTAGATTTCAAATAGATGAAGCCTATGTTTAAATATTTTCATTTTTTACTATCATTATTCTATATTATATTGCAGGCACTGGAATTGGAAATAGTCTGTTCTGAAGGTGTAGGCCTACCCTGCCATCTTTGTTTAGATGTATATTTTTGTGTTCCTTCTTAAAAATAGAAGCATATGAAGTATCACTGTGTGTACCTCAGAGCATCCGGTAAAACTGTAGATCTAACATTTAGTTGTTTTTTTTAAGTTTTACAAATATTCTGATGAAATCAGTTATCAATTTTGGCAGCCAGTTTTGACTCGTCAGCAACTGATTCCCGACCAGTATTTTCTTTCCTACTTACATCTCCTGCTCTCTCTTTCCAACGTTGTGCTGAATACATTTCAACCCTATGTGCATATTTGAGTAGTCTTACCAAGGCACCTGGTCTCTGCACCGCTCCACAACCCATTAGCGCCACACTCTCTGACATGTGACCCTACCAGGGTGTAACCATGGTTACACATAAAGATTGCAGTTGCACCGAAGGTGGTAAGTGTTCCAAGTTTTGTGCCAAAAGGTGGAGATGGAAGCTCACCGCAGGACAGGACTAAACAGTAAGAATAATAGAAATAATGTTAGTTGAAGAAAACACTGAGGGAGCATCTTTGTTATCTATTTAATGTCTGAGAATTACATGGACTTATTTTGAACTCATAAAATGGGATGTCACAAATAGAAAAATGGTTTTGGATTATCACACAATTTACAAATGCAGTTAGAAAGACAGGGGGAGAAAAAAATTAAAACTATTCTTTAAATAATATTCCATCAAAACTCTGGGAGTCATGAGGCAGAGACTTCTTGTTAAGTTTGCAAGTAATCAGGAGTTTTGCAAACTTAGGAAGGTCAATGGAAATTGTACATCATGAAAAAGAAAACGTTTAGATCAAGACATAAAAGACATAAATAGTAATTGAAAGTGAATGGTCTCATTTCGACCATCTAAAATATAACTTCTGCTTCTAGAATGATTTAATATGTAATTCTCTATCCAGAGTGATAAAATAGATGAAGTAATGGTTATTCGCATGCTTATTTCGAGGAAGTTTGTGTGTATTTATGTGTGTATCACCTCTACCTTTGCATGTACAAGGGTCATCCGAACCCGACCAAGTCCCATTGGCAAGGCAACGGAGAGTACGATGTCCCACCCCCAAAGAGTACCCTGTTGTGCACCCCAGCATCACAACAGAACCAAATTCTCCCAGTGTACCAGAGAGAAGACGATAGGTCATGTGGTCCGACAAGATACCATCAATACTGGGGCAGCGGACCGCTGGAAACAAGTAAACATATGAATTTGAAATAAAACAGAGATTTCAAATGTATAATATCACAGTTGTTTTTTATTTTAAATAATCTACGTTCTTAAATTGGACTTTAATCTGAAGTAAAAGAATACATAGCTGAATATAAATGAAATTATTCATCGATAAATCACGGTAAATAATAACCCACCTTTCAAAAGCACTGATGATGTTAATTAGAATTCTGAATGGACTTTTTCTATAATTACATGCCTCTTTCATCTTCTGAGTCTGTATGTATATGCATGTGTGTAGTACCCTTTTTTTTGGTCTGTCTGCAAATTTGCTTCTGTGTCGTAACAGTGCAAGAGTCAAAAAGCTACATCACTTGGTCTGACTTACATTCCCAATCCTGACAACGAGTGGGGAGGTCCTGTTACAGCAGATGGTCCTGAATCTTAAAAATTATAACATGTAGTCTATTTTTTTAGCTTGCAATATGCATTGGCTCGTAGCCTTTTTTTAAATTTTATTTCCTTCTCTCTTCCCTGTCTCTCCCTGTCAATCACAATCACAATTGTCATTGTAGCTGTCTTCCAATGAGTTTTCAATATTCCATTATCACAAAAAAAACATAATCTCCATCCCCAGTATAAAAGCCTTCGTTAACTTATCAGTTAAGTGAGGTTTAGGACATTCAGCACAGCATGAAGATACACCGAGGTTCATTTCCAAGATGATCACCTAAACACCTGATATAAGTAAACACCTTGAAGTCAGTCATGGATACATTCACTGCGCTTCTTGCAACAATTCATTTGGATGTTTTTAAGTTAAGCCATTACTAAGCTGCTGCTTTGTGATTTTCTGTCCTTACATTTTCTGTGAGTTTTGTGAGTATTACAACCATTTTTACAACTCAAAAGTTCTGTGACTAATACAACAGGGCACGCTTCTTTTGTAGCTAAAGCATCTCCTTTTCCCTCTATGTTCTCTTTTTTTTTAATACCTCAAATGTTGCGAGACAATGAACAAACTGACATTAAGCAACCAAACATTTACAAAAAATGGCTCCATGTTAACTGAGATGAACGATGTTCACTGTAAAAACCTGGACACCTGGTTAAAAAAAAGAGTCACTAATTTCCCAAACACATCTCGAGATATGCATTCTCTGTGGAAGAGTGTGAAGTTCCAAACTCATGAAGGACCAAGATGGCCTGCTATCAAATAAGAGAGAGGGTTTGGCCCTCAACCTGTGACCTTCACTTTGCAGGTTAAATCTAGGAGTTGGTTGGATGACTTTTCATTATTTTTGTTCTTTGCAAATGAAAAACAATCATATACCTGATGTGAGATACAAGTTATCCTATAAGGACACAGTCCATCTTCAAAGTCTACCAAGTCTGTCTTCCCCAGCTCTCCGGTGGCTACTGAATATCTTTGGACTGCAATTTCAATATCTCATTAGGTAGGAGGACTATAAACTGTAGATCATTCAGAGGTTCCTGGTACCAGGAAAAGGGAGCACAGCAGTAGTGTCTCACGGCTTAATGATCATAAATGCTCACGTTGAACTGATGTCACTTTGTGTTCAAGAATCTGTGCACTGTCAACCTCCTCATCTTTTCGTACCCTCCATTTCCCATTTCTACTGTGAACATTTTTCCGCCTGTATTCAGCTCAATACTTGCCTGTTAGCCCCCTGCTCACCTAACCCCTTGTTAACTTGAAAATGCATCTTTCATTTACCTTCCTGCTTTATTTTTTTCCAAAAGTAAAAGCTTAACACTTCAGTCTATTATCTTGGACTGCTTTTGAGCCCAAAGAGAAACCCAAACCTTAAACCAAAACCAAATTATATTTCAACACCAGTTAAATTATTAGTATAGATGAAAACTTTTGTCTACATTCTTTAAAGTTTGATCATTAATGTTGACCTTTGCACTGGCAAAGAATGAGCAAAATTTGCGGCCGTATTGAAAGTACCAGCATTTTTAATTCTATCATGAAAACAAAATACCAGCCATGTAAACAGGATAACCCCTTTTGCTGAAGAAGCCAGAAAGATATAGCAGAAAAAGCTGAAAAAGCTATTAAGTGAACCCTGGGGTGAGATTCGTTCCACTTTGTCCTCTTCACTGCCCTTCATAGTTAACTAATACTTACATAGGCATCTAGGAGGTGAAGCAGCATTACTCCAGCTGCCATCCTCCAAACACACTGCTGTGACTGGAACGCCAGGGTCAAGGTGAAAACCACTGTTACAATGGAAGGTCACTTGACTACCAACAGTATACTGGAATGCATGGAAACTGCCGTTGCCTGGTGACTGAGGGATTCCACATGAGATAGCTGTAATTGATTGAGAGAAGTGTTGCAGATTCACCCTCTAAACATAAGCAATGCCTTATACCTTCAGTTAACGTATTCTATCCATTATTAATCTTTCTAAACTTTTAATCTTGTAAAATACACATTCATGCTCTCGTACCTGAATGTATCCAATATACCGATAAAGTTAACGACAAAAGACATTTCCTTCAAAAAAAAGAATTTTACATTAATTTGAAAATGTCTGAAAGTATGTATTTGACAATTGTACCTTGACAAAATGGTGTAGGTGCATCCCATTGGAAAAGCCCATTGGGTTGGAGCCTGCAGGTCGCGTTGCTAGCGCCCACTAGACGGTGCCCACGGTTACAGTAGAATTGAAGTTTGCTGCCTGGGCGGAGTTTGGTTCGGTTGGCTACATCCCCATTTGTCGGGACGTCATCAATGCTACAGTATGCCGCTGAAGAGATAATGGGGATGCAAAGTAAAACTTTTTTTTTCAATTTGTTTTTACTGTAAAATCGACAAGAAGTTCAAAAGTTAAGACGTTCCAATTTTTTTATGAAATACACATTTCAAGAGAAACAACAATAGAGTGGGTCTTGAAAATTTACAACATACAATACTTCTACTTGAAGATATTAAGAGAAACTATGTTGATAAAGAAAAAAAGAACAAAAAAATCTTAAGTCCTTTGAAATGATATAGTCTCTTCTTGACTCCCATGAATGGAGGATATATTTTTCACTGCCAGTTGATGGAGAACAATTTAAATATCTAACAGAACACAACACAATTGCTCAGTCAGCTATCACATTGCTGTTTGGTCCTTTTTTCCATCATCTTTGCTTGTTAGAGGTAAAAAAAAGACATTCCCACACAGAACAACAAAGTTACCTCTAATTTCTCTTTTGGTAATACACTTACCTTAAGAAACAAACAATAAACAAAAACCCAAACCAAAAAAAACAGAAGCATCCTCTAACGCCTACTCTCAAATGAATCATTGAGCCTCTATTTTGCTCAGTCCATCTGATGTCTCTGCATTGCTAGTTTGATGACAATACCACCTTTCTCTGTCTTGATGATTCTGTGTTAATCTGTGAGGGCCAAATCCTTTCACTGCATGCAACCAAATATTTCTTTATTCTTAATGAATAGACTAAATAAAGAAATAAATTATTATCCTTTGGAATTTCTTCATAACTATTTCAGTCTACAACAAAAGAAAATATGCAATAAACAGTATCACCAATATTACATTCTTTTTAAAAGCCCCGTAAACTCCACACACATATACCTCATATCACTTCACAGAGGCTTTAGTTGGGTGGATCAAAAGTCTTAATTTTTCTACCACTTAACAGCATATTAACGTATACAAAAGGATGGAAGCGTGAAACTACTTGGATTATAAAGGGGATATAATATTAAAATGGTAAGCATTCATTGACCACTGTTTGAGTCAAAAAACAACAAAAAAAACTCAAAGAGCTTTTACAACACTGACACATTTACCCGAGCATACCTGCATTCATACACTTTTAGCCATCATCAGTACTTATGGATTTTATATGTTGCTCAAGTAAACTTGGGCTTGACCTCTGAAGGTACCTGGATCAGTAAATCTCTAACTCCAGAGCATATCAGATAGATCAAACAGACACTGGCTGTTTAGTATTTGGTGCATCATCTGCTTTATTCCCTCTGAAATGAATTCTCTAAAAGCTGTTTTGGGAGCAAAACACTGAGTGAGTTCTTTTGTCCCGTATGCAGTCTTTTTTCTTTCTTCTTCTAAAAGCACAAACAAAGGCCCCTATTTTCACTTCTCTATTATCCCTCTCAACCCACTGCACCAAAAAAGTGAGCCAGTTTCCGACAAAGATTTCGATAATGTTCAGGTTTGGTCACACTGGCTGGGTTACGATGCTTTGAAGTGTTTTTAGTGGAAACATAAACAGTAAATAAAAAAAGGATAGCTCTATTGTCTGTCCTGGGCTACATCCAGGGATGCTGTGGAAATTAAATTGCCAGTGTTTTTCATTTATGTCTGGAATGCCTCGGTATGCTGTTAAAGTTTGAATCGTCTTATATCTGTAGCAGAACTTTTTGGGGTTGTTGCAGCCTTGGATCTTTTTGTTCCTAGTGCACAGTGAGAAGGGTGTCGATGTGTATATAAACACCTGCTGCTTAGGTTGTCTAATTCCCACTGGAAGCCTGTTCAAGTATTCTTGAGCTCTCAAGGCAACAGAGACCAAGAACTGCTTTTCTGAGATCATCTTATATCAGCAGAGACATAAAGGGTGAGAGGATTAATACAATAACAATATGAGCCCAAATATTTTACGAACCGTTTGTCATATGTCCAAGGTCATTATAACTGCTAATATTGAACATGAAGAATCAACTTTTTTTTTTTTCAAATTTAGTTATTTGAGGCAAGATTACAGTAAAAAGGAAGCCATTCATTTATTTTCATGGAGAAACTCATTGGAAAAATACACAATTCTGGTAGAAGAATATGTGAAATAGAGTAAATGAAGCGCATGAGAAGGTGACTCAATATTACAAATACTGAAGAGTCAAAAGGACTGAGGGACTCTGAAGCTAACTTTTCCCAAAAAGTGAAGAGGAAAATAGTCATAAGATTGACATTACTGGTGTGGATGGTTGTGTGGCAATGTTAAAAGGTAGACCCTGAGACATGCTGTGTTTGCTGAAACCAAAAATATGTGAAATAGCCACTCTAAGGTTGGTATAACTATGAGAACCTCTTAATAAGTAGGAGGGAAAGAAAGAGAGGAAGAAAGAAATTTCAGGAGTTAAAGCAGCTGGTCCATGGACAGCATAGGAGGGAACTGTGCCCATCAGACCTTTGCAATCACTGGGATCTTCTGAGGAAACGGACCAAAAACTTTATAATAGCTTCTTCTCTGAACTGGATAGGGCAGAGGGGGGGTATTGGTGCAATTGGGGGTGGGGAGGGCGAATAAGCTGAATGATTGAAGAACTTTGGATGTGAACAGGTTAAATAGCTGTCGTTTGGACTCATCCACATCATGACTGTGGCCCACTCATCACCAATCATGCAACTAGACCATGCAAGAAGTCACTTGAGGGCATATTCAAGGATTTCCTCACTTTTCAACAAGCTTGCTTCATACCAATTGTAATTGCAATTGCCTTTTCCTGTTCAGTCAAGTGAAAAAACAAATATTTGAGCTATGTGCAATATTAATATTCCACTCTGAAGTCACCATACCCTTTAAGCAAATAACTTCTACATGGTTGTCCAGGGATTTATTTCCCATTGGTTGGAGGTAATCAGGCCTTTCAGCCTTAAACCCAGTTTACTCAAAGGAGTTTCCAGCTTAACAAAAACCTGTTTGTGTCAGGAGGGTCAATGCGAATGGGATATCTGAAGAGCTGTTCCTTTTATTTCATCTGATAAATCATGGCCATTCTTTGTTCCACTTTTGTGATTATCTGTACGAGATAGACAGCTTACACTTCCAGGTGAAGGAACAAGTGGTAAAATCGTGAGTTGGTATAATATGCTATATTTCGTTTTAATGGCTAAAAATGTTGTTTTTCTAAAAAAGTGTTTTCTTGTTCTTGATCTTTCAGCTCGATGTTTGAGCCTCGCTGTGCAGGATAATGTTTGTCCAGCGCTTGACACTAAAAGGCTATTTTCACACCTCTGTGCTGAATGGAAAATTGGGAAAAGATTAATGCAAAGAATGACATGGAGACTTAATTGCGTCGTGTCCCGCCTATAATGGCAGGTCCTGTAAGCCTTTCTAAGCGACCATTAAAAAACAAAACCAAGAGGTTATGGACCGGTCAAAATGAAACACTAAAGATAAGTCTCTGATTCAGGGAGTGACCATGAACAGAGCATCACAAAGCATCAGAACTATTGCTGTTGGTGCTACAACTGTAAGTGCTACATATTAGCAACAATCTGAATTTACTGCTTCATATCTATTATGGCCTACAATTTTTTACAATACCTGTATGATTGACAATTGCATTAACATTTGATTCCTGGACATTTACTAAATATTCATAATGAATCAGATCATTAATCCTCATAATATGCGGAATGCTGATACCGCGAACAGTGAGCCAATACTGCTGACTGTGTGAGCCAATAGCTAAGGGAAAAAGTGGACATATTCTCCCTTAACAGTAATTTTCGCATTAAATGAAGGGCTAAATGCATTTCTGATCTATTTTTTTTGCATGAAATAGATATTCCTGTTTAGGCTTAGTTTGCCATATTTATTGCACCAGCAGACACACAGTCTGTCAGTGTCAAAATATGTAACCATCCAAAAGAAGCCCCTGGCAAAAAACGGAGCCAGATGCTATGAGACAAGGGTCGCATGTTTTTTTTTCCTGTTCAAAGCATAATTGCTCAAGAAATTGCAACACTCCTATTCTGCTTTGGATTTCACTACTTTTGAACAAACAAAAACAAAAAAAATCAACACTGGCCATATGCAGTTTGAGGGAAAATTCAGCTTGGACTTATTTTATCTAATTTGATTACATATTATGAAAAGCTGTCTTGTGCTCTTAACCATGGATGTTTATCATTTCATATCCAATGCCAATTTTACTCTAAGATAGAGATTAATGGCTGGAAGAGGTGACTACAATTTGAAGCACCTAATTTCACTTTGATAAGAAACACATCTAATAAGTCAAACTAACATTATAAGCTTGTACAGTAAGCATAAAAAAACATTTTACAAAATTGATTTTCCTTCTACAGCTGCTGCTTGCAGGCCAACACACCAGAGAGATGAGACAAGCCTGTTATTTTTGACAATTTGGAATGGCACTTCCAGAGACTGACCTTGTGACTTAGTCCTCTAAATCCCAAAAAGGATCAGTTTAAATTATATCTACTACGACTGAGAAAAACCATCATCTTCAACAATTTCCTAAGTTAAATCCCTTGATTAAAGGACAATAAAGGGCAAATCCTACTGCTCAAATTTAACAAAGCTAATGATAATAGCACCATTATCGTGGCAAGAACCTGCAGAGAATACATTCAACTCTCAAGAAATTGTCAAATTAACAAATTGATGGTACTAATTTTCTTTTGTCCCTAATTAGCCTCATGCATTAAAGAGAACATTTACATTTAGAAGTGTTTTATAAATGATTATCGCACAGCTTGAACCTACACTTGATGAATCAACATGTTGTCGTGAGGAGAGAGCTGTTTTGTCTCTTCCAGCGTGACATATAAGCCTAACGGCTCAAATAAATCTGCCAACATTAATTAATGTATTTGTCACATAGAATGGGAAACAATGGATCTGAAAGTAGCCATTAAAAACAAGACACAGGAGTCCATTTCCTGACATGCAAGGACATATGCTGGTCTTTTTGCTTAAGAAATTGCTGTGGTAACAACAGAAAAAAGCACACAGGTAAAACTACAAGTATTTTTGTACTTGTAATATGATCACTGGACTTAAAACAGATAAATAAACAAACAGAAGGTTATAACATAATGCAAATTGATGATATATACCTGAATATCGAATCTTGAATCCTTTCTTGTTGGTCGCATGGTCAGTGGACCATCGCAGGTAGAGCTGGTTAGTTTTAGATGTGAAGTTGAGTTGGGATGAGTGGTTTCCACTCAGAGCGACGAGCAAAGGACTCTGTCCCGACGATCCTACAGGAATCAAGTAATCATGCATGAACCAAAGTCTTCTGCTCACACTGTTTAAAGTTTTCTGCATGCATTTTATGTGATATCATATAGGCAACAATTAGAAAAGAGGCAAAAATAAACACAATAGAATGGTTGTTGAACAATGCAGCTTCAAGCCTTTACAGAGAGAAAGTGAAGAATAAAAATGATGCTTTGTAATTGAGCATTATGGTTTTAGTGTTACCTGTGAAAATGAAGTGCGTTTTGTGCTCCTAGCAAAACACTTCTCATTTGATGGCCCATTATACTAGACATAAGCAGTGCAACAAAAACAGTCAGGCCAACAGCTTCTCTGCGTTACAAGAAGCTCATATTGCAGATTTTGACTATCCTTTTTTTGATCATTTGTTTTAATAATTCTCAAAAAATACGTTATCTAATTTTCAAGGTTGTTGATATTCAATTTCTTTTTTTTTTTTGCAGGGTAACATCCTTCTTACATCTGCACTAATTACAAAAATAGTTATTTTTAGATATGAATCTGAAAATGTTTGTCAACTCTAGTTTAAAAAAAACAACATATAATGAAACAAGCAAAAGAAAAAGCCAAACAATCCATCTTCTACTGCTTATCCTGCACCTAGAGTCGCAGGGATACTGGAGCCTGTCCCAGCTGTCATTGGGTGAGAGTCGGGGTACACCCTTGAATGGCCACCAGTACATTGCAGGACCATATATAGAGATAATCAACCATTCTCTCTCTCATTCACACGACTGGGCAATCTTTCCAGTTTTTCCAATTGACCTTCTGCATGTTTGGAATTGTGGGAGGAAACCGGAGAACCCATAGAAAACCCACACAGACACAAGAAAAACATGTATACACCATTCAGAAAGGCCCCCTGTGGGAATCAAACCAGGCCCCTTTGTGCAGTGAGGCGGAAGAGTTAACAACTGCGCCCCAAAAAAACCCTGGCCCCCCAAATAACACGAGCTTCATTTAATCCAAATAAATATTAGCTAATTTTCTTTGCAAAATTTTGAAGGAAACATTGAAAATGCCAAACTCTCAACAAAATGTGCACTGGACTACAGTTTTTAAGTTTCTCTTTATTGTCATCCTTCCTTACGTGCTGAGATCTATGACTTAAAATGAGTTTAGAGTCTTTGAAAGACTTTTGTTCATAAAGTATAAGCAATGTCTAATGACTTCACAATATCCACATTCCTCCCTACATAAACATTCACAAACAGAATCTGGTTAAAGTTGTCGTTTTGTTACTTCTGTTACTGTAAATCAGTGATAACTCCAGTCATACCTGCCTTCTCATAAATGGTGCCTTTGCTGTCAGCGGTGTCAAAAGAAGCGGGAGACAGTTTAACTCCAAGTAAAGTAAACACATACAGAAAGAGCTGATCTAGAGAACAATACATTTATCAGCTTGTTACATGTCCTTCTCTTTTTGTGGCTTTGAAATACGATGATGTATGCTTGGCTGCTGTTTCCCTTTGGAAATCTGACATGATGTTATCCATTGTAGCTAAGTGGATTTTATGAGCTCAAACTCAATAAACATAAAGTTTTGCCTATCCATGTAATTGAAGTAAAAGAAAAAGGTTAGATGATTCAAACAAACACATACACACAGACAATACATTCAACTGAATTATCGTATTATGCAACCTCCATGAAACTCCAGGGGAACTGCTCCCCTCACCAAATCTGAATTAAGCTTTGTGCATGAGTGCTACTTTTCATAAACAAAAAAACAAGAATTAAAGCGGCATGTGTGACTGTTTGTCTATCCATGTGTGTGTCATGAGCTTCTTGTGTTTGTGTGTATGTGCGAGTGTGTTATGTGATGCTTTTGTTGCGTGCAGGTGGAGCAAGAATGAAGGAGAGCTTTTTACCATCGAAAATCTCCAGTTCATCAAACTGTTTCTCACTGTGGAATATCTCAACGTAGATATTGATGACATAACCTGAAAGAGGAACACAAATTTATTTACAACCAAAAACTAAAAAGGCATAATAATGAACACAAAATAATTAGATACCACAGACGTTCAAGAACATGTGACTTCTTTGAGCCATTGCTTTAGCACACAGAATTTTATATACACCTGTACTGTATTTTACACACCTGTACTCTCACACACCGTCACACCCTGACACTCTATACATACTAGAGCACAGACAAGTACACTCCACTGCACTTGCACAGAGATAAAAATACATTTGCATATGATGTTTCATCAGAGGTTACAGGGAGTCCATACAAACTCTACCTGGAAGCATACGGAGCAGCCACGAGCATGTCTGACTGTTGGGGTAGTTGTTTGGGAACCCAGGGCTCAATATCACCCCTGATGATGAAGACCGCTCCTCATTAGCAGGACACTGAGCTGAAGGAGAGACATAAAAAAATTCAAAAAAATTAAACAATTCCGAAAAGTTTTTTTTTTTTTTTTTCCTCTGCAAGCTTTCGGTAGAAGAAAACTTTTTTAAGATGAGATAAGACACTACTTTATTGACCCCCGTTGGAAAAATTCAGGTGTTTTTTTTCCATATTTCTCTCTCTGATTGATCCATTTTCCATTATTGAAGTGTTGGTTGACATTCTAACCAGGTAATCAGCAACTACTTTAAAAAAATGCTTAAAATGTATATGTTGACCTTTCTAACAAGTTTCTCACATTGGCAGCCTCATTGGTATGAAAAGCTCGAGTGTTCTCTGCCATGATAATGTGTCTCTATATTAGCTTTTAGTACATCAGTTACAAAGGACACCTTCCTCTCAAGCATTCTGGTAGATGACTGTTTATGTAACAGAACAAGAAGAAAAGGAAATGCAATCCAATTTGTTTCAGGGAGCACTTGGACTGCACGTCCTCTTGCAAGAGTGCCTTCTCCGTCTTTCTCAAGCTTCATAATGGAAAGGATGGTGAAGGCTGAGTATCTCTTCAATTCTCAGATGAAGCAGGTAATTTTGATCAGTATTCAGTAGTTCAAAAAAATATGTGGAGCAAAATATCGTAAAATTATGGCCCATGGCTGCTTATTGCTTCTCAATGAAAGCAGACAGACACTTCTATCCTGATGTAGTTTCAGTCTCAACATCAGACATATTTACAGGGCATCCATGACGGAGAAAACAATAATTCAGTTTTTTAGTCACAGCAATTTAAACTATTTGGAATTAGTCAATTCATTTATCGCATTGATTTATTCACGGCGGATTTTATTTGATGTTTCCCATTAGACATAAAGTGTATGGACAATGAGTTGAAGTGGTGCAGCATGTCTGCTTACCTTGACATGTTGGAGCCGGGGATTCAAACAACAAATGTGAGTTAAGCATACACACAAGCTCAGCCTTTCCAACCAGCGTGTATCCAGGTAAACAGCGGTACTTCACAATATCACCTATCGCATGAAAATAATAGTGAGTCATTAATCAATTAACTACAAAACTGAGTTAATTATTTTCAAGTGTGTCTTAATATGATGCTCATGATGATAATCAAAAATTGTTAGCCCTATGCAATTAAATTTTTCTTGTTATTTTAGACAACTGCATAGCAATTTTAGAAAAACTAATTTCTTTATTTATGAACATATCTATATTTCATTTTGAGTGAAGAAGCCTGATATTTCAAAAAGGATTAAGACTTTCAGTTTTGTATAAATAAGCATGATAGCGCTATGTAAATATATAATTTTAAACCTTCAATTGACTTGTATGGATACAAGCCAAGATCGTCCTTGAAGAGAACCAGTTTTTATGTGTTTGCATTGACTCAGTTTCATGGCCTGTGCATTAATTAAAAGGAAAACTTGAATCAGTACTTTTAAGCATTCATCACATCTTCAATACCCAGAAAGTCACTGCAATTCAATCTTAGAATGACAGACTTTATTAGCTTGAATGGTTTGAAGCCATAGCTTTAAAATGATTTCCTCCTAGGTAATGTTTATGGCTCAACGTATTTATTGCCATATTTATGAAAAAACATAAATCCATATTATATAAAGCATGTTATATTCATTTCAATAATTACAAAGGACACATACTGTCTCTTGCCACAAAAAATGAATAGGAGTGGTACAGTTACTTGGTTCTCTGCATAGCTCAACAATTGACCAACATTCGACAAAGAGTACTTAATTAAATGCTCCTACACTTTCTCCTTCCAGAATGGAAACAGTTTATGATAACTAAGTGATTCAGTATAAACGTACTGAAATAAATCTATGGTAACACATATGTTTTGATATGATAAGATATATAGATAAATCTTAATCTGCTCTACCCTCTTTGTCTTCAGAAGTCAGAGGCATGCATACAAACATGTGTTTATATGCATGATCCCTAACTCACACACACATGCGCGCATGCAATCACACACACACACACACACACACACACACACACACACACACACACATGCGCGCATACTATCACACACACACCCACACACAAACACAAACACACACACACACACACACACACACACACACACACACACACACACACACACACACACACACACACACCGGCACACACAAACTCCTGCAGCCCGTCTCCGCTGTCACACCGCCGGCTCTGCTGCTGCTCTGTCGA
>CAAKHD010013648.1:123900-151580 GCA_901007705.1 Fistularia tabacaria | reverse complement strand
CACACACACACCCCTCTCTATCAACCCCCCCCCACTCCAACCAATCACACACACACCCACACACACACACACACACACACACACACACACACACACACACACACACACACACACACACACACACGCGCATGCAATCACACACACACACACACACACACACACACACACACACACACCACATGCACAAACATGCACAAACAAACACACAGGGTCATTCTGGGTGGTTTGGAGTCATTGCATTTTGAAGGTATTGTAGCCCATTAGAATTAATGAGTTAATGGCTTCCTGCAGGCTTGATCATTTCGTTAGATTGGACTTAAAATTATAGTCTGGAGAAAAAAAACATAAACAATAGAAATCTGTACTCGTTTCTGTTTTTTGTAGTCGAAATAATAGTCGATAATCTGGTATAAGCATATATCACGACCAATCATTATGCCTGTACATAAAAGCACAATATACAATAATTCAATGATATCAGTTGTTGATAAGGATTGGTACCTATTTGGAAGTCTTCATCTTCAAACATTATACCTGCATTCTCCACAACAGAGGGAGGAGGGCATTTTTTCAGACGGTAGGCTGAAAAAAATACAGACAGACACGATCACAGACAAGTTAAAAGTAATGAGGAAGTTAAACATGAGTAAAAAAGTCAACAGCAGTTACGTAGTTATACATTTTTAACAGGAACAGATTGTTCCTTGTACAGAATATTTGAGAACTACCTAATCTATTGTAATTGTGGTTGTATTCCTTTCATTCATATCTACATTCTGTTGTAATAACTTGAATAAGACCCAACATTATTGGCTGGCAGCTATCATTCAATGTATAGAGGGAGGGATTGTGTGCCTATTATTTCTATTCAAACAAATAATTTTGTTAACTTATCCTACTCAACTGGAAAATAAGATGCTTAAAAATCTATGATCAGTTATTTGCCAATGTTTTTATTTATAAATATTTAAATATTCATCTACTTTTTTCAGGGGCAGTCACTTTTTTAAGATTATGTATTTTGTGATGTGACTTTGCCATAAAGCCTCCCTCTGACACTTGATCTCTGTATTCCTCAATGATCCCACGAAATGTTTGGTCACTGGTCATTAAATACAAGATGGCTTTTCATTTTTTTATGTTGTAAGCATGTTCACATTACATGCAATCTTCGGGAAATGACTCCATCAAACTCAAAATTCCAAATAGGGTTCTAATCAATTGCACAGTTGACATTGGGAGTCGTCTGGTGTGAAAATCTTTTGAATGATTGGATCAGCGTTTGAATTACAATTACAAAAACAACCCAACCCTCTTAAAAGTCAGTCAGAGTTGACAACATGACAGAATATGCACTGCCTACTATTATGGCATGATGCTCACAAATGGATGACAGCGTCAATGAAAAATTACACACGATGCCCCAACGCATGTCCATGCTTGCTTTTAAAACAAGGCAGAAAAATGAGCCACAAAATGAACCAAATTCTCTGATGCACCAGGCAGTAAGTGGGGCAGGAGGAGAAAAACTTGTGATATGTTCACAAATTCAAGCTCCTTGATCAATAATCCATCACTAAATCACTTCATAAAGGACAAAGTCTTTTATAAACTGATTGGAATAGTAGTTGGAGGATAAGCTACAACCTTTTCATCAAAATTGGATCGGAGTTGGGCTGTGACAGATAACATCAGATCACATGGTTTTCTATGTGAGGCGGGCTAAGTTACAAGCGCACTCAGACAATGTTAAGCGAAACACAAAAATAAGATATGAAGCACAGATACACAAACATGAATCTCATACAGTGCATTGATCCAAAGAAATCACCTAATACATGAACTGTCACCTGTTTCCTATTGCATGTGTTGCACATTCATTTGAACCCAGTCGCAGTATAACTAAAATGAGAGTACTGATTTTGTGACATGATTGTGGAGACACATACGACCCCATTTATAATAACAATAAACATCAACAAGCAATTGATAGAGAATTAGACACAAATAAAATTGATGTAGATGTATTTATTTTTTATTATTTTCCTTAATTTTTCCTCTCAGTCTCTATTTCTGTTCTTAACCAAATAATCAGATTTTTTGGAAGTGATAAAAATTTGTACCATGAAAGTTGAGTATGAAGAACCCTCCAGTTGAAAAGTCAGAATGAAACCGAATCAGGACCTTTGGACTTGTACTGTAGGCAGACTCTAGAGCTGTGTTGCCACTGAAGACACCAAGCTGAGGACTTGATGTGTCCGCACCATCCCTAAATGGAGAAAAACCAGATAAACACATGTGACATTTACAACTTTAACATCTAAAATTCAATGGATACTATTCATCCAAGAAATGTATCTGGTTGACTATCACTCAACAGTCACTCAACAATTCTTCACAAAGCAGTCCAAAACCTAAAATTTACAAGAGTTTAGAGAAATTTCTTGGGGTTCTGATCTGTAAGCCTCTTCTCAGCACCCCTAGCAAAAAGTCACAATATTTTGACAAACTCAGTAAAGGTACTGTGGCAGCGGCATGTTTTTTTTATTTTTTTTATTTGACCTTTATTTAACCAGGATAGTCCTGCTGAGATCTCAGAATCTCTGTTTCAGGGGAGTCCTGGCCCCAGAGAGAGGGGAGTGCCTATTGTACATGTTTTTTCTTGTTGAATTGTAACTTCAACATGGAATTATCAATGTCACTCAGCAATAGCAGGGTTGAAATGGCAGGGATTTTTGACAATGAGATACCTGACTGCAAATCACCTAAACCCTTGCAAACAAACTGTTCAGCTTTTACACTTGAATAAATTAAAAATTCTGAATGAGATACAAATTTACCGTATTTTTCGGACTATAAGTCGCACACTGGCTGGTCCTGCGACTTATACTCAGGCACGACTTATATATTAAAATATATAATTTCACATGTTCATTATTTTCACACTGAGAGGTGCGAAAGTGTGCCAGTATCTGCTACTCCTATTACTCCTGTACCACCGAAAATTTAAAATGTAAAATTTAAACAAATCTAACAATTAAGCAACAGCTGCTCCACACATTCACAGCCAGTAGGAAATCACAGATCTCTGAACATTCCTCTACCGCAGTGTCGGGTCAATACTGTAACTGCAATGAAGAAACCAAAAAAAAGCTAATCGCGGGCTAAAAGCTAGATGGCCACTGCTGGAGGAACAAGTTCATAAATGTGTGCTTGAACAATGTGCTGCCTGGAGAGGCTACGGTACAGCGACATCTCCACGCCCAGGTAGTTGCCAAGGCGATGAATATAAAATCTCTTTGCTGGAGAACCCTATTGGTGTTACAGCTTCATGCAATGCAACCGCCTCTCTATCAGAGCACAGACAACGATGTCCCAAAAACATCCATGCAGAAGTGGAAGTGTCGCGCCGTCTACCTCCGGAGTTGGCGGAGTTACTCAGAAGTGACACCGAGGTTAAAAAATTCAATGGATTTAGTGATTTGGAGTGAGATCGAGAGTTCCGTAAACTTGTTATAAGATAAGATTATACTTTATTGATTCCCATAGGGAAAACTCATTGAATGTTGTTTATGCTATAGTTTTCTGAATAACTGGTAATATGTTACGTTAACATACAAGACACCTATTCAGCCTATTGTTCAATATTCTGTTATTATTACTATAACTTGCCCTTTCAGATGAAATGTCTGTTCTGCTCTCTTATTTTGTAAAATAAATTTCCCCCCAAAATACGACTTACAGTCAAGTGCGACTTTTATATGTTCTTTTCTTCTTCATTATGCATTTTTGGCTGGTGCAACTTATACTCAGGAATTACTTGTAGTCCGGAAAATATGGTAATCTTTGATAAAATTAATTTAGCTACTGTTGTGGGATTTTATCTATCTATCTTTTATTTATTCATTTATTATATGAATATCCAAGTCACAATATCCAAGTATGAAGTATAGTATATATGAATATCCAAGTCCCAATATCCAAGTCACAGTGTTGATTGGTGTTTTGAATAAGACTGGCACAACTACATATAAAAGTTTGATCAGAATAAACATCTTTTGAATTGGTGGCCTTTATTTTCCTAGAATCCTCCAGAATTCAGTCTGGAAGAGATATCCGTATCGACTATTGTAACCGAAATAAGAGAGCCATCTGGTATGTCAACATGGTTGTTCTCTGAGGATTAGGGATATGAGAAATGTAACAGTCAGTTCTTTCTTTGCCTTTTAACCATTTAAAATACTTTGATTGAACTGAGCCATTGGATAGAAGGTGCAACTTCACTCATTAAATGTTGAATGCTGATGTGAAGAAACATTTTTCTAAAGTTCCTAAATGCCCAATTTTTGTTTTTTAATGAACATGCCATTGGATTAAACAAGGGTTTTAAAATTTTAATACTCAAAGAGTGCCAGGAATCTCTTAGCTACTCAATAATTCAAGGTCTTCCGAAGGTGTTGGAGCTCATTTAGTGAATTAAAATGTGCTATTTGGGTCATTTAAACCAAACAGATTTAAGGATTCTGTGGGACTTATTAGTTCCTGTCTTAAAAGTGTACAACTCCAAAACCAATATAAGATGGATATCCAATAGGATTAGACAACAATGGTCTGGCTGCAATACTGCGTTGCATAAAAAATGAATACATTATAAGAAGTAATTTTAAAGCGTGATCATATGAAATGAGTTTATCTGCACCAGTCTGAAAGGCTGTATTATCGCTGAATGCTGTAATTATCTAAGCTCAGGCAACAATCTCACCATTCTGTTGCATGAAACCAGAGATCGCTTATGAAACATGGATGCCATGAGACCGCACTAGAAGTAAAGCAAAAGATTATGATCTTAAACAGTGTACTGATTGCAATTTTGGTCCTGACACCCCCTTTTTCAATGATAAACAAGGAGTTGTGATAAGGAAAAATACAAGTGTGAAAAATAATAAAGATGGACTTCATAAAGATTTGGCTCTTGATGCAATAAAAAGAGATTGTTATGTTCCAACTGGCAGCCTCTCTGGGTTACATGTTGGCTTTCGTCAGAAAAGCCAGTAAACTCTTTTGGACATAAAGAATATAGTGATTGTTTAGTGATTTTGAATGGATTTGTCCTTGAAAATAGTGGCGCGTGGAATGATCTGAAATATGGGCTTATATGGAGTGCTTTGTTTAGTTTATTGAAATTACATCCATGAAAATAACATTATTCTTCAGCCTTTGCAGCAAAAGTCATGACCTTACTATTGTCTTTACTGAACTTTAGGAACAATAACTGGTTACAAGGATAAGTCGATATTGATGTGTGTCATCTGCATATCAAAACAAATGATTGGATTACCAGAGTGAGAGAGTTATTGGGCAATCTTGGTAGGCACTCTGATATACATTGACCAGCTGGCACAAAATCCCCTTTTTCATGAAAGGAGATATAATGTAGCTCTTGATCATATCAGAGGAAGGGGGCAGAGTAAATTAAAATCAAAATCTATTGAATAGTTTTCGACTGTGTACAACAATTCATCTACATAACAACTGAAACAAAAGTCTCAGTAAATAACTTGAAGTGATTAATGATCAGGTCAATAGGTATCAGTACATTCATCAGATTACTTTAAAGGTTTTGGTGACACAATGTTTGGATGTTCATAGAGTAGGTTTGAGGAAGGTGTGAATATTGTTAGGCCAAATTGCTGTCATATAAGCAGCACCGTGTTAGAGGGGGTAGCTTGAGAAATTGTCCCTGCAATAGAAACAGAGTCACGCAGAGAGAGGGAGGAGGAATCTGTGACAGGTGCGCGGGATTATGAGGATAGTTACAAAATTGGGCTAATTAAAATGTTTTGAAGAATACTGACAGACAGTAGTTTAGCCCTTTTTAAATCCTTGAAGGTCTAGATTTGCAAATGGGCTGACGTAGTCAGTCATTTGAAATCATGTCTAAGCAACTTCAAATTGCTGTAAGGGGGTTTTGTTTATCTCACTGTGTTAAGTGGCCTATTTGAAATAAACAAATTCATTATATCCATGGAAATACCACAACAAAAACAATATTAATAAAGATGATAAAGCAGCACAAACAAGAATAAATAAGAGCAAGACACACTGAAATTAGAAAAAAACAAAAAACATCTATTTTGCCTATCCTCAGTCATGGTCACAACGCTGAACTAAGCTTCACTTTTTTTTGAGTGATGGTATCTCTGATTATCAGCATCCTTGGATGAGAACATTTTGTTGATGGTCCTTTTAAGGTTATAGCCACCCTTTCTTAAGATGTCCATTAAATTAGAATCAAAATTGGCTTTAGGGTAGAGGATGACAATATCAGCCAAGCATGCTTGTTGTGATGGGTGTGGGAAAGTGGAATCCTATGAATCCGTACAACATAGGTAAAAGCATCAGTGGACTCCAAAACCAATAGTGAGAACTGCTAAAATTGGAGAATATCATACAGTTTCTTGAGGTGGATAGCCGGTGCTTCAAAGGCCCCAGTAAAAGAACCTACCTAATATATTTAATATTATCAAGTCTCCCACCACATCCAAAAGCTCATGATGTGGAGGTGACTGGTACTTAAGATTTAGTCTAAAGCTGGAGCAACAGTTATTCAGGAAGTGAGCCTGGAGCATGACGCAGTAGCTTTTGCCAGCCACCACTTGCTGAATAAGTGTTGGTTGTGGCTTGAGAAAGGCTATAGAGGACAGTGTTCAAGTGTCACTCATCCTTCAAGCCTTTGTATGGATTGGAAAATCTGTTCTTCAACTCAGCATCTTTGAGTAGAACAGGCTCAGTTCATGAGGTACAACGCAGCAAGGGAGTCACATGCTGCAATTCATTTGTGTCTGCCCAAGGAGTTAATCATATAACATTTTACAGAAGCATCTCATATGTGTTTATAGACATTATATGTGTATTTAGGTATTTAGTTTAAACACCAGGTTAAAAAAAAAAATCCTTTCTCAATCCATTTTCTGTGCATTTTTCTTTTACAGTTTAAATCACCATATGTTGAACTGAACATGAACATTAGTGATGGATAAGCCAATTTTCCCCCAAAGTTGTAATCAATAAAAAAAAAATCAGACATGATTTTGTTTTATAATTGATTAACAGCCCAGATTTTCCTGTGTGTTATATAACTCAACGATATGTCTCAGATCTAGATTGAGAAGCGATGTGGCCAGAAAATGGCTGGAGTCTCATTCCGTCTATTTCTGTCAAAAGCCCGAGAAAGCAGATGGTTTTCATTTAGATAAGAGACAGGAACTCCTCTCTTCACTTTTCAGCCAGTTACCTCCTAATATATTCATGGGTTTATGACATGAGCAGACTGAGTGGAGCAGAAGTCCACGTATGGAGGAACATCACAATCTATATCCTTTTTACCGAACAATCTACAAAAGTGATTCAATGATTTTGTTCTTCAATGTATGTGGCAAAATCACATGAATCACCAGAATCTATTTACAGCAGCAAAATGACCTGATATTGTACCTCTCCATTCCTATATCTTTGGGTCTGGTAACAAGCAATATTGAAAGTGAGTAGCCAGCCACCATGAATGTATTACTTTCCCACCACCTGCATTTTAATTGCTCACGAAGGACCTTCCTCTTGAGCCTGAAAATTAAAGCCTGACCTCACCCAAACACAGAGTATATCTTGCTATTTTATGCCAATTAATGACAAAAAAATCCAAATCCCTCTTAATTTTTAATTTCATTTCACATTAATTTACTTCAAACAATACTTTTGAATGTCAATATGTTGTGAAAGACACATATTAAATGAAAAAATTCTCTTGGTGTGATTTAGATTCACGAACCCCGCTCTACCAGTCCTTTCATTACCTTTCCCACTCCCCACTGAATCTCATCATTACTGCCAGACTTGCCGAACCCTCTCTGGGTCTGCTGTGGCGGTGGTACTGAACTAGATTGAATTGGTCAGTGGTCCCATTGTAAATGCATTACTCTCACACTCCCGGTGTTACAATCTTACCACCTCCCCGAATCCCATTATTACTGTAGTGGTGTCGTTTTATGCATAACTCAGTGTGCAGTGCATTTGTGCCAGATTCTCTGGAGTTATGATCCCTGTTGATCAACTATGCCATGAATGTAACCATTTTTGTTTGAGTTTCCACTTACATGACAAAAACATAAACAACTGAAATAAATACCTTTGTGAAGCAAAACAGCCTTTGTATTGACTTAAACCAGGGGTAATATTAATAACGAGAAATGAACTCCAGCATGTGCGAAAATGTGCATGAGTGACAGACACAGGAGGCGGTTCATAACAAGGGTGGGGTGGAGGGTAGGGGATTAGTTCAAACAGATTTTTACTGATACATACATAAGAATTTGTCATAATTCTGAGTACATCATAAACTGATTGGCAGGAATAAAAAAATGGCTAAAAACGAGCAAGATAAATAGTGTAAAGATTTAATATTAATTCCGTTTTAAGTTTTCAGTTTTTACAGTCTGTCCCTAGTTAATTATTGCTAGGCAAAGTGATTCATACGGAATGATATATTTCTTAAAAAAAACAAAAAAACAAAACTGTGTGTTTGTACGTTTGTCCGTGTATGTTTGTGTTTGTGAGTGTTATTGAGATTTACCAGACAGCGATGTAATCAGTGACAGGCTCTGTCTGTAGCAAAGTAAAGTTGATATAAACTCCATGTCCGTGGGGAACAGTGATGAGCCAGGTACAGTCTTGGGAGTTTGGGTATTCGTTGGGGTACTGGGGTGAATAGATGGTCCCATTTTCAGCCGTGACATTATAGCCACAGGGAGCTGTTGGGATAGAAAGTTCTTAAGTTATCTATTTGAAAATGAATAATTTCACTGATATATATTAGATCTTAATGGAATAGGTTCGAGACCGCATAGAGAAAGTAGTAGATTTGTTAGTTCAGCAATGATTCCTATCAAATACCCCTAGTGGAATTAAATGGGAGAATTGCAGGTTATCTTCTGGGTAATCAGAAGGTCCTTGATATTATTACGATTTTCAATGGCATGATACAAATTATGTTTGTTTTTTTTACCTTCACAGCGGGGATATGGATGGTTCCACTTCCGGTTGGGCCCATGCAGGCATGTCAGAACAGGATGTCCAATCAAAACGTAACCAGGGTAGCACTGAAATGTTATTGACTGGCCAGCACTATAGTCGCTATTAATGATGTCACCATTGGGGAAAGGAAAGGGATCCTGGCAATTTTGAAGCTGATAGGCTAAAGAGAGAGAAAACAGAAAATCACTGACGTTATGGAAATGCTCCAGATTAAATTTAGATTTAGCTGATTGTAAGACCACAAGGAATCTTTACAACAAATAACTTAAATCCTAATGATCAACCTGTACCCTCATTAAATCAAAGCTAATGCTGAATTTCACCAACATCATGTCAGTGGTTTTGTGCATTGGGTTTTGAATTTAAGTTTAGATTTTTTTTTTAAATATGACAAAAAGACACTGGGATTTACAGTATTAATTTCAATTTTAAAATCATTTCCTATTTACAGCAAAATGATAAAATCTGAAAAAACCTGACAAGAGCTAACAATGTTGTATACAACAACCTCACACCTGCTGGTAGCCTCCTACATACTGTATCTCTATAGGCATGGAATGCCAGCACCTGCTTGAGGATATGTCAGCTTCTTGGATCTATTAAGAGCACCTCTCATTCCGTACTTGTGTCATGGCAAGCTTGCAGGATTGGTACAAATTGGGTCTGTAGCACTAGACAAGATAAAAGTTTAAGCGAGTTTGAACAAGCAGTCCTTAGTCTAGCCAGTACCAGAAAATTCTGCGATACTGCGGTACATAGTGCACAGAACAGCAGAGGTGAACAATATATGGAACATCTTTGCTTCCCATCCAGCCTGGTACATACCAAGCAATAGGACTCTTTGAGCTGACCACAAATCAACAACTTTAGATATATGAATTTACATTTGCTTTCAAATGTGTCTCCAGCAAATATCAAAAATACCTTTTAATCGCAATATGTTAATGAACATCATAGTATTTCAATGCACCAAAAACTATGATAATTGATTGATTTAAACTGGAATTTAACTGTTGTTACCAACTAGCTCACTAGTCATTACTGGTCATCTTAAAACCTCAGTTTTTTTTACATGCACATTTTTTGTTATTTGAAAGGAAAAGCTTTCTTAAGATAGATCATGAGGGAGAAAAAGGCAGAGGAAGTTTACTAGTTGATTTGTTCTTTTATTAGTAGATATAATGATGTATGTTTTCAACTCAGGATGAAATTCAAACCACCCACACAAATTGCCTGCTAGATGACCTCCTATAAAGCTGAAATTTGATGGTCTTTTTGTAAACAATAAAACATCATTGTTGGCACACAGATGTTTAGAAAGAAGAAATGACCATATTAATGCACTGAGATCCAGACAGGGATATATTTGAACTACATCTATGACTAAAGATAAAGATAATAAAGACAATAATTGTGTGTGAAATGAAAGCATACATTGCATTTGCTCTGAATTAAACATACATACCAATAAAAGGTTAGCGTTTGCAGAATACTTGAAAAGCATATACACAACTCAATACAATAAAACATATTCACATACACGTCAATAACCTTTCCACATCAGCATAACAAGTAAGGAATGAAAAGTACTGCAAACATAGACCTTGTTATTGTATATCTAAAGGAAAATAGAAAAGTAGTGAAGGTGATTGATTTTATTTACTTTTTTAAATGCATATAGCATGTTAGAGTTATTATATATGTCAGTAACCTTTTCTTATTCTTAGGCCAGTGTACAGGCCGGGAGTGCATCTCATGTCTTTGATATGAGGCATAAAGTGACACAAGTAAAGGTTAGGGGGGAAAATGCAGGTCTCTCATCCAGAATAGCAAACAGAATATCTATTTAATGATGAGTGGAGAGCCATAAGGTTTTATAAGCCTCTAGAAAAACTCATCCATGGATCAAAGCACAAAACTCATGGCAATGTGTTTTTTTTTTCTCTCCCTCATTTGGGCGACTTAAGGATTTGTAATTTGGCCACTAGGTTTATAAGTTAATTAATAGGACAATTTGAGGGAAAGGTTTTCTTTTTTGTGATTCGTTCACCCAAGCATTTCTTGAGGGGCCACTTTCAATTGAAGTCAGAGCACCTACAGTAATCTGTGTATTTGCATACCTCCCCGTCTCCAACCCAGTAAGACTCTGGTAGAAACTCACCCTGATATGTAAGCTTGAAGCCCAGCCTGTTCTGAGAATGGTCACTGTAGAAGTGAATTATTGTCAGATGAGTAGTACTGAGCAGAGGGGGTGGGATCTGTGAGCCAGTAAACTGTCCAACTAGTGCAGAGCTGTGCTGCGGTCCTGCCCTGACCTCCAGGAAGTCATGGTTGTCTTCAGAGGAAAAATTTTGGAACTGAATATGGGCTCCTGGAAAAAAAAATGAGATCAAAATTAAAAAATAATAAAAATACATAAAAGGCAAAATAAACATTTGGACAAAAACAATAAAATGACAATATATTAGAAATTATTTTTAACATCGTTTTGCGGTGAGATGTTTTACAGCACCTAATGGTTTAGATTAGGTGATTAATTCATACAACATTTAGAGAATGATTTGAGCAAACCAATCATGTACTTCCACACTTAAACTGATTCTTATCACAACATTTTCTTTGCTTATTTTGTTTAGTTATTTCAATATATTGGGATTAAGCAAATATGACGACACCCACTTACAGAAACAAACTAATTTTTAACAGAGTCAGATTAAATACAATATCTACTGTTGTCATTAAGCAGCTTAAACCATGTTTTAACCTCCAATTTACAGTTGGTGAAGCTATTAATAAACCATGTGTCGCTGCTGCAAATTTTGTGCCCGAAAAATAGTGACTGTGAGTGACACATTTTTTAAGGACTTCTCTACTACGCAATCATACTTACCATATCCAACTGCCAAGGTGATTTGCCAGGTGCAGTCCAGGTTTCCAGGGTAGTTGCCAGGGAAACCTGGACTAAGAATGACACCATTCATCTCAGATAACACCCCGCCGCAGCGAGCTGACAACACAAGGAACAGAAAACACATTGTTAAAACAGGCCACACATGAGCAGTACACTGTGGAAATCATTACTTAATCCTCTTTGCTTGACTGAGAACAAGGTTATGCCATGGCAAAAAAGTAAAAAATGACAGAGAGCACAGCTTCACACTAGAATAAGAAGAGGTTTGGGCACATTGTATGGGGACCAGGGACATTTATAATGTAGTATTAACACATACTTAGATGTCTTAAGACAGAGGGGATTAGAATTTATTCATCTGAGCTTATCCAGTGAGGAAAGACAAAAGAAATGTATTTATAGTGGAATTTACAATGCATTAGGGTTGTTCAGAAATTAGGGGAGACGACTACTACAACAGCAGCAGCAATAACAACAACAAGTATACTGTGCTCACAGAGGGATATTTTCAAGTCATGTGTTTAGAGGGATTTTTGCATTTTGCAATTTCTGTTGAATCTAAATAAATCATTGTAACTTTAATAAGATATCATAATTAAAGACATTATCACAGTTTCACACAGACTCAAGCCCCTTTCGAAGATGAATTAGCAATTTTATCATGATTTCTAGCTAAAAGAGGGAATGGAAGGTTTGACTACTGTAGCCAGAATCAATGGGACAGTCCCATGGCTAAGAACAGTTAAACTGACATCTAGCTTGAGTCTAAATGGAATCGGCTGTCCACACTTGCAAAATGTTTTTACCAGCGACTGAATTATTCAGGCCTTAACACAAACATCGATGTAATCACTGCCTTAAAACTAGAGCAGAAGTTGGGCAGGCTTGTCCCCCAGGACAAAATTCTTTGCAAACAGGAGGAACATTGATTTTATAGATTGCTAAACTGACATCAGTCAAAAAGTTGCTTACTTCAAGAAATCTGATTTCAAGCTGATAAAATTAATTAAAAAGATATATTGCAATACAGTGTCATCACAGGATCACTGTTAGCATCCACCAAAAACCATTTTCATGACTTTCTTCTTTCTTTGTGTACATTGTTTGTTCTTTTGTAGACGATACTAAACACAGGGACGGTGAACATCTGCAGTACATCATTTTACTGAGTTTTAAATTCACAACACAATTCAACAAGCACAATAATTTGTGAGTGTTGTACCTATGCAAAGAGGTGGTGGATAGTTCCAGCGGCGCACAGTTCCAGGCATGCAGGAGATGTGGGAGTGGCCCTGAAAGCCAAGTAAAAGTAATGTGTTATAAGATAAAATGTAGACATTAGAGGGTAAACTGACAAAAGACATATAAAGATTAATTTTGGACAGCAGCTGAGAGAAATACAATACCTGAAACAGAGCAGTGAATTAATACTTATTGTGTGATGATTTTTCAATATTTTTGTATATTACCTGTAGGGTATACCCAGGTTCACAGGTGAAAACTACCACTTCATTGACCATGTATCTGTCTCCTGCTTTAATGCCATTTGCTGGAATCATGGGCTCTGGACAGGTAGTTAGTCCAACAGCTACATAAAAAAACAACAACAAATAAAATAAAAAAAAATATGCCTGATATTAAAGTAAATTTTCTTGAGATGAACTTCAATCTTTTCACAAATGCATTTTCAAGACATTATAAGGGGACATTTTATTCAGATCAATGACATTTAAAACATTTACCTTTAATTCTAGCTGTTAGCTTGAACTAAAAAAAATATACAAGATGAACCCCCACCGAATAAATATATATATAGCAAAGGGATGTGCCCGACATTGTTCTGCTGGGACCGAAAATGTCCTTCTTCCAAATGTTTTTGTTCAATGACTGACCATTCCCATTCGAATTTTCGGCATTGGTCCCTTGTGGGTAAACAGTCCCTCAGGAAGGCATGACGCTAAAACGGCAGGCCTGAAATATAAACTTTGCTGCTAATTTTAGACAATGAAATTCTTGAAAGGATTCAGCTATTTCCTTCTCATGTTAATTGTTAATTGGAGGGACATCAGTGGTACAGTTGTTGGTACTTCCACCTCATGACAGGAATGCCCTCGTTTTGATTCCGGCAGGGGGCGTTTCTGTGTGGAGTTTGCATGTTCTAGTTGTTTCAGCTGGGTTCTCTGGTCTCCTCCCTCTGGCCAAAAAGATTAATTGAAGACTTGTAAATGAGAGAATATATTGTGATATGTCTCTCTATGTGGCCCTGTGATTGACAGGCGACTGGTCCAGGATGTACCCCACCACTCGTCCAGTGACAGCTGGGATAGGCATAAGCCTATCCCCGGTTATGGTTGCAGGATGAGCGGTATTGATAATGATTGAATGAATGTTTCTTGTGCGGTAACACATTGGTAGCCGTTATGTGTCTATTGCAGCTCTTCCATCTAAAGAAACCAATTGGAACATAAAATAAATTGGAAATAAGTTTCTATTTAGTAAGGTCTTTCAAGGTTTACAATACTTATTCATTTGATGAGGATAAAAATGTTGTGTTTATTTTTTTCATTCAGAATCGCTATTTTCTTCACTGATAGGCTGTACAATGAAACAGTTTACACAGTGGTTGTTCTTTCAAACAAATGTAGCTCAATACAAATTCTGAATTCCCAAACCAGTTTAAGTTAAACACATGCGAAATAAGTTTGACAGCAGTGAGCCCCATATCAAAAAGCATTAGTAGAGGTGTAGCTGTGTGTCTGAGTGAATGTTGCCTGTGTATTTCATTGGAAACTTCTGTAGAGGACTGCCCAAGAGTGGTTACTATGGCAACAGGTGTGGCAGTGTAATAGAAAAGGAGAGTGTTCATGTATATTTGTGTGTGTATATGTGTGTGCTCCTGTGTAGGATATCAAGATGTGTGTAGCAAGAATAATACATGAGGTCTAGCTGGGCTGAGGTCAGTAAAAAAGCTGCATGAGACCGTAACCTGGACACCAGTATGCCAACAGGCTAAATATATTATTTGATTGAGCAACAGCAGCCTGTCATGTCAACTGATCAATGAAACTATTTCATTTGGCTGACCATGTCTCTGTCTTTCTCTCTCTCTTTCGCTCTGTCTTTCTTTCTTTGTCTTTCTTGTACCGCTGAATTGTTCCCCCTTTCCCTGGTTATGAGAGAGCAGTGATGCGCACACCAAGTTACTGACAGTTCCACAAATCTACCCACTTAGGCAAACATCGTACAACTATAAACTGTCAGCATTTAAATGTAATTTACTGAATTTACTATACTTTTGTTTCAGGTAACTTGGGGACAGACAAGTGAGTGATTTCTCTCTCTGTTCTTCATGAAAAAGTCAGCTAAAAGTCAGCTAAAAGTGATGAGAACATCATCACGTGTAACAAGCGGGTGATTTTGTTCAGTTAAAAAAATCTCCCAAATCACAATTAAGCAGTTTCACAGTTAGAAAAGCCAATTGAGTGTATCTTGTGTTTGACAAGTTGCTAAATCTGGCAGTTCAATTTCATAAAACCATGGAGGTGACATTTTAGTGCCTTTTAAGCAATTAAAATCTTTCTCTCCAATTTACCCTGAAAACTGTAGGAAAAAAAAAATCAGCAAGATGCTTTCAGAGTGAACAAGAAAAAGTTGAACACCTCAAGATATTTTAGTTGTCACTGAACTAAATCAAAGAGCTCATACATCCAGTGTGTTGCTGTTGGTTTTTGTGTCAGCCCTTCTGTCAGCAGGATGATACCAAATAACAACTTTTCTCTACAACACATATCCTACACACAGGGTTGCATGGGTGCAGTAGCCAATGCTATTGAATGACACTGAATGACAGGCGGAGTTTAATCTGGAGCGTCCATCAATTGATCACATGACCCAATAGTGATATGTGCAATCACTCACTCCTTGTAAGGACAGAGTCTTCTATAAACCCAATGCATGTTTTTGGACTGTGGGAGGCGACTAGAGAACCCTGAGAAAACCCAAGTAGGAATCGGGAGAACATAAAATCGCCTGCTAGAACTGAACCAGAAACTTTCTTGTTCGAAAGGGGGAGTGTAAATAGCAAATACCGTCTGAAAGATCAAATCTCCAGTGTTTTTCTCTATTCCTTTGTGGTCTAAATGACCTTCTTGGCTGCATTGTATGTATGAAAGACTGCCATTATCAAGGCAAAATGCTGAAAAAGGATAGTAAACCAAGGTTATAACATAAATTCTGATCTCTTTTTTCTTTGTTAGGGAATGATAGAGTTTGGTAATGCCCCAAACCAAAACTTCCCTGGGCTGTCTAGAGCACAAAAGCCAATAAGTTGTGTTGTAAACCTGAGCCATAAAATAGGCATCATACTTGAGATGAATTATGACGCTATACAGAAATGGGCGCATTTTACATTGAATGTGACCCAACCGAAGGTAGGATTTACCCTGGACCAGCAGCCAGTTGAGCGCAGGGCCTCACATAGAGACATGTAGCCCTTCACTGCATGTTTTCAGACTGTGGGAGGAAACAATAGAACCCGAAGGAAACCCATGTAGACATGGTGAGAACATGCAAACTCCACAAAGAAGGGCCCCCCGTTGGAATCCAACCAGAGTCCTTCTTGCTGTGAGGCAAAAGTGCAAATACTGCTCCACTGGGTTGCCAATTCCCTCATCCATTTGTTTAAAAAAAAAGAAAAATAAATTAATCGGGGGAAAAACAACAACTATTGAATTAGAATTAAAAAGCTGAGATTAAACACACACAAATAGACAAAAGCGCCTAAATATGATGTCAAGAAACTTATTGATCTATAGGTGTTTTGAAGCTAAAAGAGAGGGGCCTCAAAGCATGGTGGTGACTTGACAGGTGTGTTGATACAGTATAAAATTGCATGATGTTCATACTTATGACCGTAATTTTGTTTGGACAGCTTGTGTACAAGTTTAAAAAGTAGATTCACTTTGGACGCATTGAGACATAAATAAAAAGCTTTTTGTGTTCATAGCCATTTGTGTGCGTGTTTGTGTGTGTTTGTGTGTTCATGTGTATTAGATAATAAACAGTTACCGTTAGGGTCACTGAATCTTGGCCCTATATGCTGAAGGGTGGCTGCTTCTATGCATTCAAGTTGAAATAAACTCAATATTCATGCATCATTTGTTTTACTGCAGTATATAATTTAGCCAATCAGTCTAACCTTTCTGTCAATTGTCCCCTTAAAAGATTTAGCTTACTTTTGTATTCAAGATGAAAGCCTGCCGCAACAACGCTTATGTCACTCTGAAAGTGAAGGAGGAGCTGATTGGATGTAGAATTGAGAAGGGCAGGAGCTGTGGTACCTAGAAAAAACAGAGGCACAAAGAAGACACGGAGGAAGTCTGCTGTCAGTCTTGCTGCATCATTTTAGATTTAAATATATATGAAGCATAACTTCACTCTTCAGTATCACTCAACATGAATATGTGGGAGATGGTAGAAGTAAAATGTCACTTATCGGAAAAAAATATATAACTCAGTAGAACTTTCTGAATAGTGTATGTTTAAATGAGTATGTTTAAATCTATGTGGTTTTTCCCCAAGTAGGGTTTTGACGATATCTCTTTATCACCCGTCTAGCTGGGATATAACAAGTTGGGAAGGTGAAGGACCAATGAACCTCCTATGAGAGCTAACAATTTAGTACCCTTATGCCAAGCAGCCTTTTTTCTGCCCTCCTGTTCAGCAGCTAACACCAGATCATTGCGGTGTTGGTGGGCAGCTCCCCGGTGTGCCTTCTTGAGAAGGGCACAGTCATTTGTGCGCGTGTTTGCTGCCCTATGCACAGCATGTTTTATGTGTGATAGGTGTGTGACAGGTATGTGCTCGGGGCAGGTCACAGGGGAAACTCTGCTGGGAAATCGTAAAAGGTTAGCTCATTCTTTATCCCTCCCTGTCTTCATCCTCTTTCTCTCTTCTCCGTCCTTCACTCAAACTCAGACTGAAACTCTTTTAACAATTAAATTCCCCCTTCCCCTCACCCCCACTACTTGAAGGGGAGTAAGAATTATTCTCCAATTTTAGATAAATAATGAAATCAATTAATTAAGATATTATCTGATTTTTCGGGGCACTTAATCCATCATAGATGTACAGTTCATACTGTATGTGTGTATGTGTGACTATAGATAAAGACCTGTCATATCTAATTCATCAGACCTTCCTGTATTTGTGTTGCGACCATTATGTATGTGTGCATGCGCACGTGTGTGTGTGTGTGTGTGTGTGTGTTTGTGCGCATAGTTGTGTGTCTCTATCTACGGTTTAAGCAGTGTCATATCTCATTCACCAAGGAGTTACAGATTGTTTTGTATGTGCATGTTCATAGGTTTCTGTGTGTGTGTGTGTGTGTGTGTGTGTGTGTGTGTGTGTGTTTGTGTGTGTGTTTATGCGTGTCAAGCATGCAGCCATACCAGAGAATGACCCTAATTTAGGAGCTGTCATGTCTCCTCCATCATAAATCTCCAGAGAATCCCAATTGTGCTCAGTAGCAAATGTCATCACTTGAATCTAGAGAGCAAATACAAAAAACAATCATGAATACAGTGAGCTCCAAGTTCACCTCTCATTCCAACAATATTTAATACATAGCTATATATGAATGTGTACTCTTTTTACCTGTATTCCTGCTCCTTCGCTGACATGGATTCTCCATAGACAATTGAGACTGTTCGGATAGGGTTCTGGATATCCAGGAGACAATATTGTGCCACGGCGTTCTGTCAAATTACCACTGCAGGGAACTGGAAAGAAAATAACTCTGGTATTTTGATATAAAATTTCCCAAAAGTAGAGTGCACTAATAACAGTTATTCATTCATTCATTCATTCAATCAATCAATCATTTATTTATTCATTTATTTATTTATTTATTTATTTATTATCTATTTGTTTATTTCCCTCTGTCCACTCTCAGTGCTATTATAACCTTCTAACCTATAACTAAGGTGAAAAATGTCATCATCATTATTTATGATACTGATTCAGGGAGATGGGGAAAATTTGGGGGTCTTAAACTTAGAAAAAAGTGCACACTTGTCGTTACCAATGCTGATCTTGGACTACAGCTTACCTATACAGGTTGGGGTTGTTGCATTCCATTGTGCCAGGGCACCCGGCACAGCCTGGCACCGTATAGCACTAGATCCTTTCAGCAAATATCCTGGGCTGCATTCAAACCGAACCACTGAGCCAGCTGAGAACTCAGACCCGAGTCGTCTGCCATATCGTGGCTCTGGCACTGAGCTGCACTGACTGTCACTGGTGCGAGGCACGGCTACAACAATGAAAGTTACGGGAGAATATGAGCAACAGGGCTGTGAAAATATGTTGAGTGGCTGAGAAGGGTTGGAATTCTATATATGCATGACTTTTTATTTGTATAAGAGTGAGGTAGAGAAAAACATGAAAGGACTTACCTTGGTAAACAAAATGAAAACCTTTTGCTGATTGGCCACTCTTTGCATTGAATCGAAGCATTATCTGGTTGGAGGTTGCTAATGGCAATGTTTCCCCTGTGTTGGAAAAAACACATTATAGCATTTTAAAATTTACGCTGTCTTTCTAGATTTATTAACAATTGTATCATAATGGTGTTTGTTTATTTATTTACATATTGAATTAAATTCATTCATTGAAAATGAATAAATAAATAATCAAAGAATTATCAGTTACTAAGTAGCATCTCCAGAATAAAGGTGGAAACAAAGTACACAAGCAATAATTTGCTCTTTTCTGTCAGTTTGTTATCAACCCTGTTCTGATGGTGCCATGGCAGGGCTCAGTCAAAGGAATGGGCTCCTTTGAAAAGTTGCAACCTGTCGCCTGCTCTTCAACCCATTTCCTATGAACCTGTACTCACACTCCATCTTTGAGGTTTACTGTGTTTATAGAAAAAGCATCAGCAGGAGGAAACTATAAACCTGAATTTGTAGTAATAAATATATTTCCTGTTTTCTTTTTTTGAAGTGTCACCTCTAACATTGTAATACCTGCAATACCTAGAAATGTATGGATTTTCACTGTGGGGCATAACCTCAATCATTACTCTATCTCCTTATGCATGCACAGGGAGCACCGTATTTCAAATATAATCCTCAAGATACTCACTGTAAAGTTTAACAATATTAATGCCTTCCTGTTTTTTAGGGAAACTTTTTACACCAGAGACACAAGAAAAGACAACTGATATAAAGATAATATAAAACATACAGACACACATGTGACAATCTGTGTTTTCCATTCCAAAAAATATGTCGCTTATATTTGTGGGGCATCTCCTTAATCGTCCAAAAATGTTGATCAGGCGTATGTATACAGCTTAGTAAGTGACACAAATAAACAAGCAAACTAAGTAGTGACAAATGAGAAAAAAAAAAAACAGGTTGTGTTGTGGCTGACATTTAGAGCTATTATTTGCTGCATCTAATGTGCTGGTCTTGATTTTTTTATAATGTTGTTACTTAATATGTTTCTTTGTTAGGATAATCGGTTAGCTGCAGCAATGTGCTGTAAAGCTGTTTGCCCTTGCGTGTGGATATTTGTGTGTAATAAGCTAATGATGTGGATAAAATTATTTTGTAAAGCCTGGCATGTTTTACTTGTTGTTGTCAGTTTTAGCCAGAAGGAGAATTTCAAGCCCGAATAAACTTTAAGGAACAAGTCATCCATTACGTATCAAGTAAACAAACTTCTTCCTTGAAATTAGATTTTTTTACAGTGGGCACAATGTATCTTGACTCAGCAAACAGTTTCTACATTATCCACTCAATGAAGGAAAGAATGAGACTTAATAAAAGTATAAAATTAGGAAAATGTTAAGACCAACAGACAAATAATGGATTTTTAACCTAGTTAATCTAGCTTTTTTTTAACAATGCAAGATGCATTTTTGAACCAAATTAAAGAAAAAAATAACATTTTCCTTTGAAAAGCCAGGCAAGAGCAGACTATAAAAAGGATTCCTGCTTAGAAGAGACAGAGAAAAGAAGACAGGAAAAAGAGGAAAAAAAGAGTCATGTCAATTCCAGTGGGTTTCTCCAGCAGCATGGCCACGGGCCATAAAACACAACAAAAGAACATGAAACTCTGGGGCCACGGGAGCACATCTCACCTACAACAAATGCCAATATTGATCAGTGCATCTTCAAATTTCATATTGGATCATAAGAAATCAGCTTTATAATCTTCTCTCAGGGTCATAGTTTAACTCATGCAAAGGTAGAGTGACTCAAAGGATTTTGGCTAAAAGTGAAGTACCACTGTGTAATGCATGGCCCCGGTGAGTTGTTCCAACCACTGATTTCTTCTTGTGCAGATAATCCGTAATGGGTTTTCACCAAATAAGTCACTGCCAAATAAATTGTGATAACAGCCACTGTTGCTGTGTTCTACAGCTCCCTGGAGAAGCCTCCTTATATATTCCTTTTTTTAAGCTCTGATCAGGAACAAAAACTGTGTACAACTGTAGACAATTGAACAGAGGCTAGAGAGTATGTATATGCATATTTGGTGAGGTGTACAAAGTTGATGGTTTCTAAGAATGGTGAGATTATGGAAGAGTTGGTAATCGTCTGAATGTGTTTCAGTTGTGACAGACAAACCAACCACAGCAATTTTCAAGGGAATTACTTGAGTTGTGAAATTGAAGAAATGTGTCATTTCAGTAGTGCAGCACTTCACAGTGCAAATGGCTGGAAAGTAATTTTCAAATTATATATTTATTTGGGCTAATTAGGCCAGTTTAAAAAAAATATGATTCCTACATAATGCATGACATGATTTTGAATGGATGCTTGTATAGCATTTATGCTTTTGAGTAATTAATGTGGCCACCAGCTGACATTATTTTGGGACATTTTCTTGTGGAACTGGTATCAGGTAAAACACATGGTACAGGTCATTTTTCATTTTACAGTTTCTGTATGAGTCGTAATCCTTTACTGTGTACAGTATTTTGCACAGACTATTGAAAGGACAAAAAAAGAAACTTTAGTGAAAACTACCTGGTGGAGAATTGTTTTTGATAACAGTGTCGGACTACTTTTGAATGTAGTCAAAATAAAATGGTCTATGCTGGGTCTTTGACTCCAGTCTCTGGCAACGGGAAACCCACCTGAATGTGAGCCTGCCAGTGAGCTGAGCAATCGAAAATTCTCATTGGGTCCATCGAACAGTTCCACTGAGTCATTCATAGCTGTCTGTAAAACTGCAAACTGACCAAACACAACTGCAACAGACAAGTGGAACAGAAAACAAATATTTAAAGGGCATATAAGGGAAGACTGCAGTCAAGTTGAGGAGAGGTAATGTATGTACTTACCAAATTGTGGGGAAACCGTGATGTAATAGGAACATGTTTGTCTGGTTGTGTAGTTAAGGGGATAGTTTGGAGACAAAACTACTCCTTCAGATCCACCATATTGTCCACCACAAGGAGCTGCAAGATTCCAAGGTTACAAATCAATTAGCTAGCATTTTGAAAAAAAGTCACAAGTCCAAAGTGTTGATTCTTTGATAGCAGGTGAAGATGTTGTCAAAGTGCTAAATTAATAAACTATGTAAATTAGAAAAAGAGTTTCCACTACAATAAAAAATGAGCATTGATGTCACACTAAAATTTTGTAAATCAGGTTGATGATCAAGACACTCAGTTAGATACACAAGGGGCATTCGGACCATCATGGTTTTTTAGAGTAAGTATAAAGTTTACCTTCTATCTTTTTGCTGTTGGTATTAGATTGTAGCTTTTACTTATAGTGCATCACCTTCTTCTCTAACCTGCATAATTACATGGCTATTTGCTATTATTACCACTGCCCTAGAGGTTATGTTTCTACCCTTGTAAACGTATCATAGAAATTGGGTATTCCCCAGTTCTGATATGTACCGTTCTATTCTTCATGTTTTGCTTTGCATAGATGTTCAGTCCTATATAAACAGCACAGCACTCTTAGCAGAGGAAAATTCTATATGCATCCTTCATAAGTGTGTGCAGCTTCATTATATGTTTTGGAGTACTCCATATTGATCAAACTTTCTGAGTTATTCTTTTCCTCACAAAATGCATTCGCAACACGATCCAAGAGAAACTATAATATGCCACCGCCTTCCAAAAACTAATGCTAATTTCACACAGACAACCAGCACAAATTGAACGAAAGAGACGGCACAAACATTCTGTAAATATTTCTGCAAAGGGAGATATACACAAATCATAGTTAAATGCGGCTTGTACTAAAAAATATGGAGACTCTGAGTGTGAACCCAAAGAGAAAAAATATAACTTCTGTTACTTGGTGTATTTACTTTATGATGTTTCAAAAGTAGTTTGTGATCTATATCAAGCATTTTTTAAACCATGCATTCATCAAAGAGACTCACCTGCAGTAAATCAGTTTGAATTGTATTTTAGCAGCCTATTTGTTTTGTCCAGAATCCTTTTACAGGGACAGCTTGATTTTAACCTGTTCTTTGTTGAAATGTCATAAATATACCTTTAACTATTTACACATTTTACTATCGTTATTTTCGTATTTGTTCTGGAATTATTATTAAAAATTGAAATCTGCAAATCTTTTTGCAGCTTTTACTAGGTAACTCTATCGCAAAACATTTCTGACAATCATGCAAAAAGTCGTCTGTGTTGTAGCTTCATTCAGTCAGGGAGCAAATGTGACATGAAGCGTTTAGATTTCGCTCATTTTTCCCTTTTTTATTTTTTATGTTCACGGGAGCTGTGTACCAGTTCCACACTGTAATCTGTTGTTCTTTAAACATAAATGCATTTTAAAAAGAGGCTGCATTTGGCTTAAATTTCATTTAGCAGAAAATATATTTTGTCCTCAAATAATACCTGGTTTTGTGAGGCTTCAGTGCTTTGCTATGATTTGAACAGTGGGACTGTGTGTACATTCGGATTTGGCAGGGAAAAACAATATTCTGCTTGGGATCCTGGTTTATACCTATCTGAATATTCATATTGAATATCAAACGATAAACTTATGTTCACCACGATTAAAAACTATTGTTTATAAATCTGAAGAATATTCAGTATTGATGCTTTTAAATTAAGTTGAACGGATATCTAAGTATATACTGTATATAGACAAGCGGTGCTCACACTTTTCCAGCATGCGAGCTACTTATAGAATGACCAAGTCAAAATGATCTACTGGGTAGATCAAAAAAGCGAGGGCTTAAAATTGGAGGTAAATCTCTGACTAGCTTTTTAGTTATGCTGCACTTAGCGCTGTTGTTTGCGCATATGCGGTGACCTAAATGTCGGAAAAATTCAGTTGTCATCTGACTGGCTGCCCTGTTTAACAGTCAAGTGATGGGCTGGATGATAGGCTGATGTCTATTTTTTTGATGTCATGCCAATTTTAATGTCTGCCAAGACTACCTTTGCCATCAACTGGTAGATCGCGATCGACGTATTGAGCACCCTTGATATAGACTATATGACGAAATACATACATATATGACTACAAACATACATGCACACACACACACACACACACACACACATAAGTATATATATATGTGTGTGTGTGTGTGTGTGTATATATATATATATATATTTGTGAGGTAAACTGGAACCAAATCCATCCTCACTGACCCCAAGTGAGTTTACATACCTCAAACAGTATGTGTCTGGGATCATGTGTATTGCAGGATAGGGCAGCTGAGGTTAATGAAATTCGTGTTTATAAATGCGATAAACACAAATCAGTTCAAGAGTCACTTTGTGGTTAACTGCTGCCATCAGGGGATAGGGTTGGGTAAGTAATAATCATGGCATTGAGATGTGGTGAAAGGCTGTTTGCATGAGTGTGAGTGTATGTGTGTGCGTTTGTGCGTTTGTGTTAAAAACAGCAGTAACAAGCAAACCCATTACCCTCTACCACACCGTATAGACACAAAGTCACAGCTTAATCGCTTTTCTTCTCAAAACAGGTGACATCCCTGTCTTTCAAGCTTTTCAGTTGCACAACTCTGATTTTTTCACAATATCAAGCAGAGATATTTCTGCTAACTCGAACACGCTGTTATTATCATGACCATTCTGCTCTGTGAAATTAGGCAAGTAGATTTGAAATAGTAGATGAGGAGTAGTACAGAACTTTGTCAGTGTGATTTAACATCTAGCCTTGGTCATACAAATCATTATTTAATAATGATTCACTTTTTTCACTTCACTAATTACATTTTGTTTCAGTGCAGTCAAGGTGTAATTTTGAAAATCTCTTTGAAAAGACTCTTTCAGAGTGCATCCAGCACTGAAGCCTTTATAATTTACTTTAAAATATGTTTGAAACAAGCACATTTATAAAAAGAGGCATATGTGTGAATGTATGTTTGTATTACTGAACAAATGCACAGGTGAGTCCAGCCTTGAACCACAATATTGTATATTTGGTCGGGTATGGTACATTACATACAGAGTATGGAGCATTTCGGCTCTTTCAGTACAGCGAACACTCTATCGATGAAAATACCTTCCTGTTGAGGGAGCATTTCTGCTCTTGAGGTAAAAATGCGTACCCGTGAAAACACAAGGCAGCAGCAAGGGCTAGCTTGTTCCTCCCTTTGTGATCTCAACTCTTCAACACTTCATTGAGCACTCCTTGACCTTTGAGGCTGTTTGATTTGATCACAGACACAGGCAGTGATGCATCAGCTTCATCATAATTGCTGCTTCTAAAATTTGGAGTGCACTTGAATTCAGATGTGGTGAAAGCACAGACTTGTCCAAGAATGCAGCCGTAGACAAAATAGTAAATACCTCAGCTCAGTTTAAAATCCCTGCTTTCATGAACATTGTATCAGAAGAACCAAGCGCACATACTGTCAAACTAAGCAAAGGCAATCTTTATCAGTGCTATCTTTTCCAGTGATCTATCTGTGTTGTTGTATCAAATGCGCTTTTTTGTCCACATTTGAAGACGTCTTGTGAACCCATGTCAAACTCTTGGTTTATTAAGTTTGTTAAGTCTTGGTAGAGAGCTGCCCTCCTAGCTCTCCGGTCCATCACAATCCTTTGGTTGTGTCGTAAAGCATCAGAGTAATGATCTTCTTTCTTTCCACACCTCGTAATCCTATGCGCTGATATTGACAGATATTTTCATGTTGTACTGCTGCATTAAAACTCAGGTCTAGAGGTGTTTTCTTGATCTACCCACAATCCCCCAGTGGTGCTGCTCTCGGCTCAGGTGCCAAAAAGCCTTCACAAAAATGTGCTTTGATCACTCACACTCTCACACATATACACACACAAATTAATGCAAAAATGTTATGCAAGTCACTCTCTTTCTCTCACACACTGATGCACTTTGATCATCCACACACATACACTAGAACACATGTACACAACACTTTTGTAGTCCTACCTTTCGCTGTCTGAATTTCTTTTCTTTTAATTTTATGCAAATACACATAGACACACACAACAGGGCTCTGGGGTAGAAGTGAAACTGTAGGAAAATGTGTCTAAATGCCTTTAACTGTTGAAGTTGTACTGGTCTGCACTGAGATTTTTGAATAAACAATAAAATAAAATGTCAACACATTAATTTGAAGTGTATTGTAGTGGATTCATCATAACACCTACTAGCCTCAAACTGTTGAGTGTGCTCTACATAAACTCAACAGTCATCTCCCCTTTTCAAAAATAAATTAAATACTGATGCATATTGTGAAAAGTAAGCTAAAGCTAGAGAAGATTTTACACACTTAGATATCAATTAATTCAGGAAAGAAGATAACAGCTGTTGTTGGAGGTAAAAGTAAACATTGTCAGGTCAATGCGGGTATAATGGAAAAAAAAACCCCAATAATTTTCCTGTTCAGAGCCTTTGCGGTGTTCTTACTCAGTATATTTCAAACATTACTCAGACACCTACACCTGCAAGCTAATCACTTTGAGTTTGTCTTAGGACTAAAGAAGAACAAGTGTGAAAGTACCAATAGATATGTTTCTGTGATGGTCCTCATTCAAACAGGTCACAGTCAACCATTGTCATATGGTTGTCATAAGTGTCATAAGTGACAGCTGTCAAAATAGATATAGGATGTATGGAATTTTCCTTGAGTTAAAGTTGGAAATTTTGAGGATGTCTAAGAAAACAAAATATTTTACATTAGTGAACTTAAGTCAGTACAAAACTTACTAATTTACACTGTCATTGTACAAGTTTTTAGATGCATGCGTGTGTGTCTGCGCAGTATGTATTGGCCTGTGTGTGTATTTTGTGTAAGTGTGTATATGTGTTTGTGTGTTTCTGGGCGTGTGTACACGAATGCTGCCTCTAGGCGGCACTCTGTAACAGGTACTTCACTCTCTCACTTTACCTCTATGAGTCCTTTTATACTCTCTCACTCTCTCTCTCACTAACTCACTCGATCACACACACACACACACACACACACATACAAACACACAGTCACAAAATTTGCGCACATGAATAAACACACACACACACACACACACACACACACACACACACGCACATACACACACACACACACACACACACACACACACACACACACACACCCACACTCACACACACACACCTTCTGTCACGCACCCGTCCTGCATCGCGAGCAGTCGCTTGTGAAAACCTTTCGCCCGCGCTAACCGAGC
>CAAKHD010013648.1:96208-118049 GCA_901007705.1 Fistularia tabacaria | reverse complement strand
AGACGTGTGCTCTTCCGATCTCATCTGGAGAAAGTCCACTTCGTTTGTATCTTATTTGCCATCTGTGAAACTCCAAGCCTCTATTTGTTTAAGTCGTGCTGCACTATTAAAGTGGGAACCACGCATAAACACACTTGGGTGTTTTTAAATGAATTATGACATATGATCGAAGGTTTACCGTACAAATGATATCAGAATTTGTCAGATTAATCACAATTTGTTAAATGATAAATAATCTTCACAGGAGGCTTTGTGCAAAGTACAGAGGGGGCGTCATCAGTCTCAGAATTAGTCATGGGTGTGATGTAGGTGGCATACAATTTTTTCCAAAAGATTTCAGACTAATTTTAACAGGTAGCCAGTGCACCTGCACGGTCATAGTTATTTAGTCAGGCAATTCTGAAACTGGGGTGCCACTTGACAAATTGGCCAAAAGAAAAACTGTCACACTCTTGAGATGTCAAAATTAGGTTCATGATGAAAGAACATGTAAAAACAGGGTAAAGCTATCATTAATATTGATATATGTATAAGATTAGGGCCTATAGCACGTGGTAAAGGGTAGGGCCCCAAAACACAACCCAACCCAAGCATAAACCTTATTCATATTTTTTCCATGGAGCAGAGTGTATAGCATTGTGCCAGTTTCATCCCTCTGAATCAGGGGAGAAAGTCACTGAAGCCAGGTGTAGATGACAGCTTTGGCTTGGGTCCAGATATGAGCTCCAGGTAATTAAGGAATCACATTCATAATACTTACTATACTGGGACACTGCATAAACTAGACATGCAAGTGGGATGGAAGGGTCCCTGACACCAACAGACCATCGTCTGTTAGGACAAAGCAAGAGCTCAGTGAAAGATAATTGTCATATTGTATGTTAGTCTCGGGCCTAAAGATGACTTCTTTCTGCTGGGAGCAGGAGTTTGGTATGAAAAATTGAATCAGCTTGAGATCTGGTGAGTTTGGTAAATTCAACTTAAACAGTGCAATTTTTAAGGAAAAAAAACAACATCAGAAATGGTGTTGAAGTGTCATTCACATGGTTTGACCAGTTCACAGTTTTCATAATGGGACAATTTAGTTCTACTTAATGATAGTGGATAGTCACTCCTGACCAGGAGCAGTATGATCAACTTTAAAACTAAGAATTCTGGATGTTCAGCATTTTCTGCATCACCTTTGGTGACGGTAATAATTATTATTCTAAAAGTACCACTGGGGCTTTGCACTGCTTTGTGTTCAGGTACTAATGAAAATGTAGAGACTGCATTCTTATTGACAATGGATAGATTTCAATCCAGATAAAAGTCCAAAATAAAATTCAATCCAAATAAAAGTAGCCAGTGTTCAAGTGATTATAAAATTAAAAAGATTTTATATTCATTGAACAGAATATTTAAGTGTTCAAATATCCTCTTAATGTTTCAAAACTGCTGCCGAAGGCTGGGAACCGTTATTGAAATAGTTGACAGACAAAAATCTAATTTATTACAAATTACTTAAAACTCATTGCTAGACTTTGCAATTATGACTCAGTGGGCTGAAAAGATGTGTCCTGTGGGCTGAGAGCACAGATCTTGTCTATTAAATGGGAAACTCACATTGCATGAGAGACTTTAAGAGACAACAGATAAAAATGTTCTTATGACAGGCAACACCTGAGTTTAAGTTATGCATTTGAAAATATACATCAGAATTAATCGTACAATTATTCAGTTTTATTCTCAAGAATTCAATCGGTACATTTTCAAGATATAACCTAATTAGATTGTGTATGTACTAGTTGCTTAATTTCAACTGAGGGTGAGAAGGAGGTGTCTGAATCAAACCCAAGAAGCAATAACCTTACTGATCATAATAAACCAATACATAAATACATGCAAATAAAATACTTCTTTCTAACTATAAAAGGTTCTTTTAGGCTAGTGAAAATTTTCAGAATACACATTCAACAAAATCACCCCTTCACACATTTGTTGCTTGCGTGTTGCAGCTGTCATTGCAACTCCTCCACCTGACTAACTCATTAATCTTTGTGGAAAACATCAGAGTACCACAACCATGTCTCGATCATTGCTCTCTAAATATAGCCATAATTAAGAACATTTTACACCTGGACTAGCAATTGAAGGGCAACCTTGTTTCTACAGACACATGACCAGTTTCATACACCTTTTTATTTATTTCTTTTCTTTCATTTTCTTTTAGTATCATAACTGGTGTTGATGTTTCATAGAAAGAGAGACACCATCGTAAAGTGACTGCCTACCTTTTAAAAATGAGGGCGATTACAAAGTCTGGGTTGACTCTGATTCTCCAATCACACTCTTTCCCTGGAGGGTAAGGCTGGGGATAGTTGGGAGAGAGAATGACCCCAGAAGGACCGCTGACATTCCCCCCACAGGTTGCTGCAGAAAACAGAAAGAGCAGAGTGTATAGCAGCAGAGAAAAGTGGGAGATGATTACACAGCAATGGTGTTGGGGTAATTCGGACACAGAATCACCCCTGATTGACCACTCATATCACCCCCAGGTAGGTGGAATGGAATGGAGTTAGTTAGGGATGAGAGGAGAATAACCCCTGGTGGACTTCTGATATTATCTTCACTGAGAGCTAGGAAAGGTGGAAGAGCAAATCAGGCTGAAAGAAGGACTGTAGGACTTGGAAACAGAGTATCAGACAGGGGCTAGTTAACATGGAGAATTGCTCCTACTGGTCCTGTTATTCTTCAACACAAGGTGGACGTGGAAAAAATGTTGGTCAGTGAGAAAGACAGATGCATTCAAGCTCCATGATGTGAGGAAAGAGTTTGATATACAAGTGCCTTGGGTATAGGTGGGTGTGAACACACTATCAACAGTGACATAAAGGAAACAAAAGCATTTACAATTTAAAATAACACTAACACAGAGATCAAAGAATGCTCCGTAAGTTTGGCTTAATTTTAGGACATTTTGATCACTTGGGGATTGCAGAGGAGTGCAGGCGAAGGAGTCATATAGATGATAAGCAATAAAACAAAGAGGGAGATTTGAGCCATGAAAAATTTGAGATTAAAAAAAGACCAGGAGCAATCGCAGGAACAAAGCAGGTGTGGTTTCAAGGAAAAGGGTTGCAAGCAAGAAGAGCTGCATGGTCTGAAACAAGCTGAGGGAGGTAACCATGTTACTTGCTGCAGGAATTTTCACCATTGTACTCACATGGTTTCCGACTAATTATCTGCCGATTGATTGTCCTTGCATGGTTTAACACCCACCATCATTAAATTATATTTTCCTGGGCTCAATTCAATCTATCTTAGCATGATGTGGTGTGTAAGCCAACTTGACAATACAGAGGAGAAACTGTAGGCACAGCATTTAAGTCAAAATATGGTTATACCGCCTGACAGATGCCTTCTGTTGGAAGGTGGGGTCAGGTACTGTAGTGCAAGTGTTACTTGCTTAGTTTGGGGTGATACATCAGGAGGGCTTGCTGGACTCATTAGACTCGCTTGAAGAATGAGTTTACCTGTTCTTGCTCTGCTTTTCGCAATTCCTACGATAACATATATTAGCAGGGTGTCACTTGCCTTTTAAGAAAGGAACCCAAATGTGCCAGGAAAATAAAGGAAAAAAAATACACCTGAGTATGGATAATGGGAAAACAAATTGTAGGAGTATTGAGTAAGTATGGTGGAGACAGAGATCTGTAAGATCACTGGGTGATGACGATTTGTAAAAAGAGTAAAAAAGCTAAACTTCACAAGATTTTTGCATGAACTAAAGCAAAATAACACTTCACATTATTTATTTCACCAGTTAGGCATGTAGGACAGATGCAATTGGATCTAAGGTGTCAAGTGACCTTTAAATACATTGACATAGCCACATGAATTTCTAAAACAAACACATTAAAATAAATGTTCAGCTGGAGCTGAGATAACCCAGAGAAATCTGCAGCTTAACACACATTTAAAACATAAATAAGAGCCAGAGCTGTCCTTTAAGCTGATTACAAATAAATAAATATTTAATGAATGAATAAATAAATGTTGTTTTTGGCTTGTTATGTATTATGTACTTTTACTTAGTTTAATGCAACCAAGTGTCAACGTACCTTAAGTGGGCGAGTGTCCATTTCTGGAATTTCTAAAAATGACCAGTTTCATTATTCTTCTCTTATTTGACCCATTCATTGAGCTAATTGTTAATTTTGTTGGGAATTTCAAAATGATTTCAATTGCAAATAACTTATCTTTCAAAAAACTACTTGTTCAAAATAACTTCAGCATTTCATTAATGAAACAGCACTCAGACACTTGACATTAACACTCTTTTCATTAAAGTATAAAACTTCAAGAGAACTATATCAAGAGAACTATATAAGAGTGCCTATAAAACCCTGAATGGTTGTCATCTAAATGGAGGCCTTGCAGATTACTTAATTTTATCAAGTATAGTGTCAGAGCTCCTGCATCATTCTACTCCTTAAAACCTTAAAAAATACATGTAATGATGTTATTTGAGACCACAATGGAGCCCCAGCCAGCAGTCTGAGGGACCATCTGGCACACCAGGAGCCATTGAAGCTCATGGATCACCTCACAGTCAGGCTTCAATTGATTGTCCCCAAAAGTAATATGTCAGAAGTGAAACAACTGTCACACTTGTTGTTTTCCCTCTGCACTCTAAGCTTCGATATAGCTTTGAAAAACAAGTCCTTAATCCTTGTATATATACTTTTTTTTACAGTGAGCAATGAAAGTGAAAACGACTTTAATTTTCTAATTTCTTATACACATAAATATGTTCGCATTCAATTCAGCCTCTGAAGATACAGGGAATGTATTCAGTCAATGAGCTGTTGTCAATGTACACCTACCTATACAGGTTGGAGGGTCAGGCTGCCAATAAAATCTGTTATTCATCCGTACACATGTGATTGTTTCCTCTCCTTGGAGCTGGTATCCAGGATCACACTGGAATGTCATGCTGTCACCAGGCTCCTTACTGTCACCGTATCGAGAACCATTCACAGGGATTCCAGGGTCGTTGCAAGTTGTAGCTGTCGTTGCTGAAAATAGTGATGGTTTGAGATACATGTTATGTCAGAGAAAATGCTGTGTGTTGAAATGAAATATAATGCAGATTACTCAATGGCTTTTGACCATCTACTATAAATGACTTAACAATATTGCATAATGTATGCATAATTCAAAGCATCCCTCTTTATTTAAATCCGTTGCTGTATACGCGGTGAATTATATGTTTGCTTAAGAGTGGAACACAATTTATTCAAGGAAACAGTAAAAATATATACATAATATACACCCCAATATATATATATATATATATATATATTCGGAACTGGTAATATTTGCCACTTTTTTCTGCATAATATTATCTTTTTGTCTTCAGGCAACTATGAAGTACTGAAATAATTAATTTCACGTTTTGCTCTATTTGCTCATAAGCCATACGGCTTTGCTAATGATGAGTTGCCAGAAGACATGACACAATTTTAGGGGTCACAGACAGTAATTGTGGAGAAAAAATATTGTCACTGTCAACTGCAAACAAATGCTCAGATAAACACATTGCTTTATATACATAGATCAAAACTTGGCTACTATAATGTAAGATAACATGTGTACGTGGAAGCCATTAATATAATCAAATATACACCCTGACCTTAAAACTCACTATTTTTCATGATGTATGGAAATTCAGATAGAATATTGACTTTTCCAATGCTCATTCTATGGAAACATGATGATCAGGATTGTTATGTATATATGTGTATAAAAGTGAAAGACAAAAAAATACAAAAGACTAAATAGGATGACTCTCTAAAATATATATTAGTAGTCAATACAGCCCTGAATTTTTTTTTGTTTACTGAAACTCAAACTTTGCCTGAAATATTTTAGTGTAGTACTATTACCTCTGCTTCAGTGAATCAGCAGAGCGGTAAATACAAAGGGCAATTACCATATTAATGGAGTAACAATGCTATGATTAGCATGCATGTCAGAGCAAATATTTATTGTTTTAAATACGAAGTGATTGGAAAAACAATGTGTCTCTGCGAGGCAGTGATAGTGAGAGACATGAGTGGAATCTGGAAACCGCCATTACAGATTTTAATGCCTGATTTTATACCGGCTTGTCAATCTGAGGGCTGTCACTGTTAATCGCTCAAGTGCATGCACAGCTGTTACGATATTCTTTCATGCCCTTGTGATCTGCATTTGCCCTCATAGGTTCAGGTGTATATATAACAACTGTGTATCTTAAGTTTTACACCATTGTCATTCAAGTGGTGAACAACCTGAAAACCTTTAAACAGTCTTGTGGACCAGCAGATGGTCGAATAGATCTTTGTACTTTGCAGCGTACAGTGGGATGCCTGCCTCTGCGGAGTTAGATTTCTTTGTGGTCCTTTATGTCAATAAAAAAAGGAGCAGTAGCCATATTGGCACTTTTGTCCCATTTTCAGGAAATCTTCATGTCCTTGAGAACTCTAGAATCTCTTGTGTGCTGTTGTGTTTAGCCTCCACAAGTTTATGGGGATTTGATTTCCTGACTAAATCCAGCCATGTCTGCATTTTGCCTCTCATAACATTTTTTCATTTATCTGTTTTCATATTTTCACATTTTGTCTACATTTTTCCGACATGAGAATACCCTTATAACAGGAGGCTTCTAGTTGCCCAGCTGCTTGACCCAGAGATGTTCTGGCCTTCATTCATTCATGCGTCTGCTTTCTATCAACTCAATCACACACACGAACCCTGTCCATCTCTGTTTTGCTTACGAGAAGGGAATAACTTTGATGGCTAGACAATGCCTATATCCTAAAACAGTGATTACAAAATACTCCTGTAATGGTATCTGGAAATATTCAGGCTATTCTCTGCCTTTACGTACTTTTTCAAAGTGCAGGGAGAAAGCTACCAGGTCACTGCAAAAAAGACAGATGAGGCTCTTGTTCTAATTGGATGACCTAATCATGGCCTTCTCCCAGCAAAAGGATGTTCTTGACACAGTGGCACTTGTGCAATGACTGGAAGCTACACTTCGCACCATGAATTGAACTGGGTTTAGAGGGGAAGTCCGACAACACAAAGTCCGACAATAAGGCTGGCTGCAACCAGCCAGATTTCATCTGCCTCTATCAGGCTGCACATGGTCTCTGTTACTTATGACCTGTCCCCTAGATGAGGTGATTTGTGCCTTGACCCATTTTCAGGACAAAAGTGAATTGAGCTCAGTTTCTCCTTTTCTGAAGCAAAAGTGAAAGCCCTTCTGAGCTGCATCAATACAGTATTTTTGAGAACTTGCATTGCACACACAAAAACACGCACAGACACCACCCCCACACACACACACAGTGTGTTATTTTTTACAGAGGGCAATCAGAAGATGTCATTCTTTGATTGCCATGTCTGTGTCACTGCTTGTGTGATGATAGTTGTAGACATTTGTGCTGCAGCATCTTGGGCTTTTCCATGCCGTTTTATCAGTTTCTATCTATGCTGTGTTTCTCATTCACTGCACTGGACAGCAGATGATGCCCTTTTACGCACATTCCAATCAGGGCACCCCTAATCACATCAGTACGGATTAGAGGGCTGCACGGGGACCATTTTGATACATAATCACTTTCCCATCCGTCTGCAGTATCAGGCATATTTGAAATTTCAAACTATTTCCTTCGTCCACATAGCCACGTTACAGCTGATTCCCATCTCTGAGAATGTGTGAATTAGAGTATCTTATCAGTTGTTGGCACTAGAACCACAGTGGGCATTGAGAATATAACTTTTAAACTTTTAAACCAACAGGAACAGCTTTTAGAGGGGCAAAGCTTATTCAAAAGAGAATGTTAGTTAAGTATTTTAATGACATATTCTGTGTGAATTGACAAAACCCCTCAAGACTAAGCCCCTTCCTCCAACAGCATTATCCAAATAAAGTGCTGACTTTTAAAAGCAGAGCTCAGGTCATGCAGTTATAACTGCAGAGGCAGACCTCAGAGGGATATGTATGTGGCACAACAGAATGAAAGAAAATGACTGTGCATGACATCTCTTTGCAGGGCAATGCCTATAGTCAAATAATGTGAAAATATGACATGTGACAAACATTCAAAATGTCCTGTTTTTATGAATGCATGTTAACTGGGCAGAAATCGGTCATGTGTGTTTCTTATTCTTGTGTCTCTCAACAGAGGTGTGTGTCTGTTTGCATGCACATAGGTTTTTGTGTATGGGTTTGTGACAGAGGGGGCCGTTGTGAGAAGGCAGCTGCCAAGGTGTGCTGATCTTGACTGTCTTTTCTCCCTCTGCTTGGGTTTTCTTACTCACTGCTTTTGATTGATTTTGCTGCTACACTGGATCACAGAGACTGTAGTCAATGATTCCAAAGGGATAGCACAGAAACATTTTTGGGGTTGAGTGGTTCAAGCAGAAAGGCCATCACTGCATCCAAGGGAAACAGTTACTTTGTAGTTTGATCTTTCTTTTTCTAAAATATGCTTTGAGTACACTATAAAAAGAGCACTATGTGAAACACATAAAACATAAAATTATTTAGGAATACTGTGTGTCATTTTTCTATTTTGTTGTGCACCTGATAACTAACATTAGAGGCACAAGGGTTTGTATATCTTAAGCAGATATAAGCAGTTCTTTTGCCTCAGATCTTTAATTCCTTGTGTGTTTTTTTATACTTTGAGGTATTTCAGAAATCATTTTAGATGCACTTATCATTCCAGTTTAACTCCCTTATAGTCATTGTAACCAAAGTTTACATATACCTAAGAAACCACAGGTGCCTTTGGCATTATTAATTGAACTGTCACCTCCAAATATTTTTCTTGGTCAATCGATATGTAGGAGGTGGGTTAGACCATCCATAATTTTAAATGTTATTTTTATATTTAGTTTTTTTTCAACCTTTGAAATGTTTGCCATGCAGTGTTCAAAAATCATTATAAGTTCCTTGTGCAGTATTTTTAAAACTGCAGAAAATGGTACTTACTTGAGAACTGAATAGAAAACCCTTGCTTGCTGATGAAGTAATCAGAATCAAATTGCAGTGTGAGAATGTTGAATGTTGAATGGATGTCTTCGGGTAAGGCTGGACCTGACCACTCTTTCAACATGATGCCTCCATCCGAGGGCCCAGACGGGCCATCCCAAACTCTGAGGATATCATGGCCGATTTCAGTGTCAAAGACAATGAAGTGGAGGCTGAAAAGACAGGAGATGCAACACAAACATCATTACATTTTACTTTATTTGAGACCATGACTTCATAGCCAGCTTTAAAGTTAATATGAATTCAATATTGCAGAGATGTAAGAGAGCTACAAAAAAATATTAATATCTGGTTGACATTTTGTAATTTTCATGTTAGATTTTCTTTAATCGCAAAACTAGTAATAATCATAATTATCACAATCAGAATTTAGATAGTTTCACTGAACAATCAAGTTACTTCACAATTACCTAATAGTCTTTCCAGTGTCAGCCTCGATAGTCCAGGTGCAGTGGAGGTTGTTTTCATACGGAGCTGGGTATCCAGGAGACAGAATCCTTCCAGACACTGCTTCAGAGATGTGACCTCCACACTCCGCTTCAAGGAAAGAAGACAAACAAATTATAAAATTACACATATTTTTTACTGGTAATAACTATGACAACTGTGGGATTAGGATATGCATTTTTATTGCTTTCATTTAATTAATGGAGCATGGAGAAAACTTAAGTCCTTGGTGGCAAAATCGCAATTCACTGGGGATGCCAAACATGACAGTGTGGGAGAATTTTCAGGGATCCCAGATAGGACCATTTCAGTGTTACAGTATGGTTAGAGTTAATTACATGCATATCATAATATTACTGAAGATACCATCAAGTCTTGCAAACCACCAAAACATTGCTGATGGAGCCCAGAGGTGATGGCAGGTCAGCTAGTAATTGAATGATTCCTGTTTATTCCCTAGCTCCTCCATTAAACATGTTAGAATGTCAATAGAACAATGACCGTCTAACCCCTCTTTGCGAGCACACGGGACTGTAAGATTACAGGCTCCACTATTGGTGAAAGAAATATGTTTATGAAAGAGTGAATCTGAAAAATGATTCCAGTGGAGCAAAGAATGGCACATGCTATACCAAGTCCATTCACTGGAGGAGGAGAAGAATGTTTGCTCCTTTTGTTTCTCATAATTTGCTCACATCCATTTTAAACATGGCTTGGCTCAAAATCCCTTCAGATTCTTGGAATAAAATATTACCCTTGTCCTATTATACATGGGTTCAACAAGAGGATTTTCTTCTATTTTGCTCTAAAATATTTGGAGGTGTGAAGGTTGATTTGAATGAAAACGAGTTCAGAAAAGCCTTGATTATTAAGGCACATAATGCAAACAGACACACATTATAACCAGTTAACCAAGTGATATAAATATAGGAAGGTAGGCAATAACTCATAATATATCAATGAAATAACAGGGACAGAAAAACAAACAAAAATATAGGACAATAATTTCCCCATATGAAAAATTACACTGTACTTGTATTATATAACACTGTACACCAGGGATGCAGATGTATGGATGAAGACTGATTGATTTTGTCGATAAATACTTATCAGTTTTATTTGCGCTCCCACTTTGGACATACTTCAAAAATATTAGCAAAATGATCATTGTTGTTATTTTTTGGGTTGTGTGTTAGACAAAGGACACAAATGGCTCCACAACAACATTGTGGATCATTGATGATGTTGTATGTGTTCTGTGGAATCAGTCAAAATGCAAAAAAGCCCTGCTCAGTTAGAATGTAACCATCCATTGGCATCATTTACAATCCTTGTGCATTTGCACTGCTGTTGTTTCAGCAAAATCATAAATTGTTAAGAGGTTTTGGTCATTTCAAATGTTTTCTTTAAATTTTTCCTATTCTTTGACTTGGAACATGAAAGAAACACAAAGCCAATAAAGAAATGGCTTTGGGGGAAGCAGTCATTCCAGATCCATGCGGGTGCACAAAAATAGGGGACTAAACCTGACAAACAGCATGGATGACGAGCCAAGATGCAGAACAGATGCCCCAAAAGACAGACCGAAGAGGAAGTGACAAACATAGATATTTAGAGGTAACTCTCTCATCGACCGCAGAGCAGCTATTATTACATTTGCAGTCCTGAAACTAAGGTTTCTACAGAGTAAAATAAGTAACTTGAAATGATGATTGAATGCACAAGTACACAGAGGACTGTGAATACACTGGCAAACAATAAACACACACACGGTAAGATTTATACTCATCAGTCCATGACACACATATACCGTACACACAAACACAAACACCCACACTCGCTCATTTCAGTTGCCATTATCAACTGAAGTAGGCCATGTCCCAGTTCAGAAAGCTCAGGTGTGCAGGCAGGTTAAAGAGGTATAATTTTTGGCAACACATTAGAGAATAAACAAATGCCAAAACATTCTTGACAAGGTAGAAATACTTATTGCAAGAGCACTTCATTTGTAAAATATGTAAAGCCCCAAAATATTTATGGGGAAGCAGGGATTAAGGAATGAAAAAAAATGTGAATTTGCTTTAGGGAAATCCATTCCATACAAACTCTGAACAACAGAAATGCCGAGTTCATGCTTCACTGGAGGTTGCTGATTGACAATAAGACTAGCCAGCTGTCCAATGCTGTGGTAAAAAATACAAATAGCTTTTCACAGGTCCATTAACAAATCTTAAAAATGAAAAAAAATAACAGGAATATTTGGCACATTCTTCGACAACCTAATTAAGAATGGCAACCTGCCTGCTAAACCTAACTGTACCCTCTACCAGCTTATGTCACAATCTGAGATATGATAATTTGTGGTCTTCAACTATTTTACTGTATATTCAAAACAGCATTTTTTTGAGAAAAACAAACAAACGAGCAAAAAAAATAAAAACGTTAATTCTGGATGACCGCCAGAAGCAGGTTGCAGTATCTGCTCATATTAACAAAGCCTGTGTGAACTTGGTGATGCAAGTAAATTCACAAAAAAAATCTTTCTTACTTCGGCACTGTGTTCCAGTACTTGTATGGCTGCAGGCCCAAACAGCTGGCCGGGATTGATGGACAGTGTGTGAAGTGCATTCCTACATCCCCCTGACAAGGGCAACTTAGCAAGCCAGACTTGGTGAGAGGGAAAATTCATGATAGGTTGCCAACCTCTGTTCTCATGAAGTCCAAAACTTGAAGCAAGGCATCATTCCAGCAGTCAGATGTGTCTGAGTCAGAGCTTGTTTAAGGTGTAAAATGTTTGTTTTTTCCTCAGAGGGTACATTGTGCAAGGTTAAAGCCCCTAAATGCCTGATATAAAGTTCATCTGAATGCAGTTACAAAAGAAACACCAAAAAAACAGTGGAAGGTGTTCTGTCATGTATAGAATTGTTGAAAGGAACCTGCTGTAGTTGTTATTTGGTAGAGGTAGGTTATTAGGTAAGGGAATGGCATTATTTGATAGAAAGGTGCGAAGCCAAATTGGCTTTCTTTATTCTGGTCCATGAAGTCATGTCTCTGTTGGCCCTGATAGACTATCCAGGGCATGAAAACTGTTGAAATTGAGCAATATGCATTCCATGAGCAGCGAGAATGAGATACTGCATTATCGCTGCATTTTGCATTAGAACAGGTACATGAAAAACTGGTTAAATAGATCAAATTAATTATATTTGCAGAGACATCGTTAGCGAGAATATGTAAACATCCATCCATCATCTACTGCTTATGCTTCAGTCAGGGTAGCAGAGATGCTGTACCCTATCCCAGCTGCCATTGGGCGAGGGTCGCCAGAAGATTGCAAGGCCACATATGGACAAACAACCACTCACTCTCTAATTCACACACCCGGGCAATTTTTCCAATATAAACCAATTAACCTCCTGCATGTTTTTGGAAACCAAAGAACATGCAAACTCCACAAAGCAAGGTCCCCCGTGGGAATCGAACCAGGGTACTTCATGCTGTAAGGTGGAAGTACCAATTGCATCACTGTGTCGCCTGGAATAGGGAACCGTGACATGTTATTTATTGAAACAGAAGTCGCAGCTCTTAAAACTGAATAAAGGACCTACACTGCTACTCAATTGAGAATATGAATAAACTTAGAAATAAATAAATAAACAAATGAATCCAGCCATTTCTAGTTTTTGATAAAATTCCAGGCAATATATTTCATTCAAGATTCAAGCGAAGCTTAAAACAGCCTTTTGAAATACTCAGGACAAGCAAGTCTGGTTGCTGTAAGATCTTGACCTTCTATTCATGTGGATAACACAGGAACTGCCACAAAGTTTGATAAATATTCCATTATACTCATATATAATATTCATAGATTTGCCCTGAGCTGTGTTTGTGATACTTTGTTATGTGAAACATAAGAAATTTACAATTGTTTTTAAACCTCTTTTTGTCAAGGCATTCCGTATCATTTACATGAGAATCAGGCTGTTCATCAACTCTGTACTCTCATGACTTGAGTTTAAGGTTGTCATTGTAATAATACATGACTTCCAATCTTCACAGCTCTCTGGTGCAGTCTGAAATATCATTATGTAAAATCTGACCCCTTTTCTACTAGTTGATGTAAGCTTGCACTATACTCTTGGATAACACAAGTTTAAGCACTCTAGTGGAAATTATTCCCACCACTTTGAATTCAGCTGTGATATTGAACCAAACAGACAAAGTTACTTGTATGTGTGTGTGTGTGTTTGTGTGTGTGTGTGTGTGTGTGTGTGTGTGTGTGTGTGTGTGGGCAGGAAGGTGTAAAATTGGAGTTTCACCCGAATCAATGAAATCAAGTAGAAGGAAATATATAATCGATACAAATGCACCTGAAGAAAGAATTGTAACAATATGGACTTCTGTTTCATCATATGGTTGTTGAGATGTTGAGATCAATCAATACAATCTTTACATCACTACACTGTCTTGCATCTGAAAGCATTCACCTGTATTGACTCCACACTGACAACCACCCGATTGCTGTCTTTTGATTCAGCAGACTCGACTTGCAAACAAGCATTGGCAGCTTTGAGTCTTGCTTGCACGCAGTGTATTTTTCACAGAACTGTATAACACCCTAAGTTTAATGTCTCTAGTGATGGGAACTTTCTGCAGATGTATCAATGTAAATAGCAGTATGCTTACCAACACAAGAAGGTAGCGGTTTGTCCCAAACTCGTCTGTCCCCACTTAGACAAGTTAGTGTACTGCTGCCATGGAGGAGGTATCCAGGATTGCAAGAGTAAAGGACATAGGTGTTGGCATAGTGACCATCATCCTGGATTTTATAGCCATAACTTGGGACACCTGGCTCCTCACATCGTACCAGATCAAAACCTAAGAAAGACAGAGAAAAAGAAGCACACACATGAGTCACACACACACACACACACACACACACACACACACACACACACACACACACACACACACACACACACACACTGCTAAATGTGGTAATCTTCAATTATCTGCATGCATTTAAGATTATATTTTTATGAATGATATAGTAAATTGAGAATTGAAAATATATTTTCCCTTAAAGTGGGGATGAATACGATTGTTGGATCTGATTTCATTGCTTTTGGATATGATTCATCTATCTTTTGATGGAAGCTTTCCATTTATTATTCATCACAATAATGGATATTAATGGTAAACAGTGAAATAAGATAAGATCTTTTTTCCATGTCACAGCAGGAAAGCTAGAAAACAAATAGATGGATAGATAGATAGATAAATAAATAAATGATGAAATAAATGCTTCAGCACCTGGTATTCCCCGTTGATCTCTTTTTTAGGTACCAACCACACCCAATACTGATAAGCTTTCATCTGAGCATACACCTTTTTTTGTCTCAAATTTTTTATGCTCAGTATGGCTGAACTACAAGCTAAGGATTATAAAACTTGAATGGTTTTATGTTAAGCAAAAGTTAAACATTCTTTCATATTGAAATGAATGTGTTAACACCTGCCATTTGTTGTTTCTGGGTATAATCAGGGTGCAACAGTTGTTCAATCAATGTTTCCACCATTCCGATCCATGTTAAAAAAACTCAATGAAGCTACTAGCTTTTGAGGTTTCACCAGATTTGTTAGAACTCTCTACAACGGTCTACTTACCTATTTAATATCCCCATATCAAGTTCAACAGGTAGGTATCACCACATTTCTCTCTTTCATAATGAATGCCTCGACAGATATTTAAAAGTCTGTGACACTATTAAAATACTCTTAAGCATGGTGTACAATTAAAGTTCTTTTTACTGGGGCTCTGGCCTTACTCAGAGGATCGATTGCTGCCCCTTTCAATCATATGATTTCCTCCACCTCTTCAGTTTAAACTTTCTATTAATCCTTTCTTCTCTTCATGAGTTAATTCATTAAACTTTGCAGAAGGTCTACTCTTCACCTATTTAATGACTTGTAGATTAACTGCTGTTTAATGGATTCACTGACATAAGGACCATCCATCTACTATCCATATACATTATACCTTCATCTGTTTGTCCCCTCGTCCAGCCGCTCTTCATCTCCAGATGCGTTACTTTTTCACCTTCTTTTAATGACTTGCAGATAAATGTTCTTCTAATAGCCTCATTGACTTACACAGCAGCTGGTCTTGCCTTCTTAACAGACTTTCTTTAGAGCCATTAAGTTGTGTGTGTGAAATTGAGAGGAAGAGGATAATTGTGTGTCTGAAGCACTGGAATTCTCGTTTCCTTTTCTATTTGCTTGCTAAACTGCCATTGCACTTTGGACTCCAAATGCAGTCTGAAACAATTTAGTTTATTCCACATCTAGTACATTTTTTCAAAAAATTATATGACTTTCTAAACTCACTTGTATATGTAAGGTGAAAACCCTGATTGCTTCCAGATGCATTGCTGTTGAACTCCAGACGCAAATTGTTGGATGTACTGTTGACAACAACACCCGTCATGCCTTCTCGTGTAAAGTTGCCAAGGAGACGAGATGAGATGTTCTCTCCATCATAAACCTGCCAATCAATATACAGAGGCGCAATTATTAAAAACAGGAGTAAAAGATTTAAACATCTGTGTCAATGATCTACAACCCCTCATCTAAGGTACATGATGAAATTGCCCTTGGTGATTTGTCATTTTAATTACAATTAGTTCAATAATTAACAATTAGTATAAGATGTCTGGTACAAGGCAAAAAGGGCTTGTCGTCATCCTGTAATGTAATTATGGGTATGTTTTGTGTGTGACACAAATGTTACAATTCCAAGAATTGTCTTTCATCTCCTTTCCAATTTGAGTGTGTCTGGATTTGGGGACATCTTCTTTGTTTATATCTGTTAATATGTGGTTCTTCTCATTTCCACTGTCACTGGTAAAAGAAAACAGTAGTAAATACACTCGTGTGCAAGTCAAGTATCAACAGTAGAAGCAGGAAACTCCGATAACCGCTGGAGGGTCAGCTTTTGTAGTTACACATAAATAATTTCATAGAGCTTTCTGTGATCCATTACATGTTTGTACCACTACATGTCCGTATGAATACAAGGAGACCATGAGAGATGTTTATGACCGGCTTGAAAAGTATGAGAAAAAAAACATATATACTTTGATGTTGACTATGGACCAAGTATTTGTTGGTCATCAGTGCAAGATAAGAATGAACCATGAGCACAGTTGACTGCACCTCATTTTAAGCTTGACACACCCATGGCCGCAGAGATGCTATCTAGTACATTTGCTGACATGTGTGCAAGGTGAGAAAATGACAACTGCACCAGTTGGAAACTTACAAAGATTCCTGTTTTGCTCTAACATTGAGATAAGCCCTTTAGTGAATTTTCAGTAGTTTATGTGGATGTAGGTGTAGTGATAGTGGTGCACCAGATAAAGGTGTGCTTTGTATTGCTCACAGCAAGCTGGGGTGTTCAGGGATCACATCTGTTGGTGATACAATGTCAAAATTCACACAAAGTTATATTTTTATGTTGGGATTTGATATCAAGCCATTGAATTGTAACATTAACACTGTTTTCAAATTCAGCAAAGAGCTTACCAAAATAGTGCTCATTTTTTTCTTGGATTGAACACTTCATAATAACACTGAGATTCAAGCCATTCCCTCCTATTTTGAGCTGGTCTCCATACACAAGCACAATGTTGTCTTTGCATATTAGCCTTTGAAATCTATTCATTGCATAATTACCCATTTCTAAAGTGTGCTTTTCAACTTCTGTCATTCACCAACTTCAAGTAATAATCGTAATAATAGTTCAATATAGCATGTGAATGCATATTTTAACGACCCTACAGTTTTGTTTGGAGGAATGTTCGGAGTTCTGTAATTTCCTACTGGCTGTGAATATGTTTTGGGATGAGAGAGAGCTAGGGGTGTGGGGTGTGGGAAAGAGCGAGTGCGAGAAGGTGACGTTGAGCTGCTGTTGCTTAAGTATGGCATGATTGTTCATGATTGTTCTAATAAAAATAAGGTTTGTTAACCAGCAACTCGTCATCGTTGGGCATTTCCACCCGGACATTACATTGGTGTCCGAAGTACAACAACGGGATTTAACCTGCTGAACTCCGTTGGCGCGGTGAGCCCGGACCGGCTAACTCTTCTTTGGCTGGAGGTATGTTGGCGTAGTGAGAAAAGACCGACGCTCGTCTGACAGTCAGTGAAGAGGCAATGGATGATGTTTATGTGGGTCAATCGGGGCGTGAGGCAGAGTTTGACTGTGCTACAGAGCATTATTCTTGCTTGAGACACACAGTGAAGAAGAGCTAGCCGCTGATGCTGGCTTTGGCTCACCGAGTACGGCGGGCAGCGCCGCCGGGAACATGGCCGCCATGGGCAACGCAGGGCCGGATGAGTGCAAAGATGGCAGCACCTGCTATAACCATAGCATTGTCAAGACACCGAAAAACTCAGGTAAGACGAACTGGGAGGCCTTCCACACCCAGTTTGAACTGCTGGCATGGGCTCCAAGCTGGTCCCAGTACAGTAAAGCACTCCAGCTTGCCCCGTGTCTTGCTGAAGAAGTGTCAATTTGCTTGCTACTGCTGAACCCATCCGAAAGAGAAAACTATGGGGCCATAGTTGGTGCTCTATAGCGGCGTTTTGGACAATGCCACTGACCTGGTGTACTGCGCTCTGAGTTATCGAATAGGCAGACACAGGCCGGGGAACCGCTCCGTGTGCTGGCAAATGACATTGAGACCCTGGCAAGGAGAGCATGCCTGCTGAGATGCAGAGTGAGCTGGCCCGGGACCAGTTAATCCGGGCCTTAACTCCCAGGGAGCTGCGCACACAGACACAGCTAGCGCACATCCGGACTCTACAGGAGGCACTGTAGCTGGCCTTGGAGAGGTGGGTTGTTGGGGGGTCTTCTCTGAGTGACCATGTCTGGACTGGCCCTGTTATGAGAGCTTCGGGACGGGTGGACCCGGACCAGGAGAATGTTGGCATGGGTGGATGACTTGGCGGAACTGATCCGTGGTGTAACACTGCAACCACCCTGCAGCAGCACCCGCCCTCGCCGGGGCCCTCCAGTGTGTCCGGTGTGCAGCTAGCCCGGCCATATCAGTGTGTTATGCCACATGCAGACAGGCGTTCAGGGAAACGCCCCAGGGTCTGTGTAACAGGGATGACGCAGACCCGGGTCCTTGTGTCCCACCGTGCCTCATCTCACAGGATGAAGCACAGCTGTACAGACGGGGGAAGCGAGGCTCCACTCCTCCCAGAAGCAGATGATGCTGGGGAGTCCGCGAGGGTGGTGGGCTGGACCAATGTAGGGGATTTTTGCCATGTCCCCATCAGCCTGGCAGGGGCTCCATGCATAGCGCTTGTCGATACCGGCTCCACAGCAACACTGGTAAGGCCTGACATGGTTCTGGCAGGGATGCAGTTGGAGCCTATGACAGTAAAACTGTAAGGTGGACAGGCTGGCAGTGTTAAGCGAATATGGGAGCAAAACCGCGAAAAATTTAGAGCCCAGGAAGAAGGAGGAGCTATGTTGCTGGAATTTAAGGACATTTTTGCCCTGATTGAGGAGGTCGTGGGCCTGACACACCCAATGCAGCACAACATTGAGTACACACACATTGAGAACACACATGCAATTTCTGACCTCATTTTTTGACTCTTCTTTTTGTTGACCATCACAACTCCTGAGACCCATGGCCTGTCAGATTGCTCAATGATGCCAGCCTTCAGCATCTCTTCAGTAGCGCTACAAGCAGCTACCTGGTGTGCCAGGGGAAGGCAGTGGGGGGCTGTCTTGATGGGCCGGGCATCACTGGTGTCAACTCCAGGCCACTAAACAGTATAACTGGGACAGACTCCTGCCCACTGGCCTGGTGCTGGCTGATATCCCCTGACAGGAATGCCTGGTCTATTTGGATGACATACTGGTCCATGGGGGCTCCCTCAATGTAACCTTTGCGGCCCTGCGGCGGGTTCTACAAAGGATATCGGTGCTGGTCTAAAGCTTCACCCAGACAAGTGCTGCTTCATGAGAAAGAGCTGGAGTTTATGGGGCAAAGGGTTGGGGGATGCTGGCACATTGGAGGAGAAGGTGCAGGCAGTGAGAGACTGGCTGGGCCCCACCAATCTCCGAGAGCTTAAGAGTTTCATTGGGCTGGTGTCCTGCTACAGGCTGGTTGTGCATGGGTTTTCATGCATTGCTGGGCCCCTGTTCCAACTGCAGTGTAAAGACAGTGATTTTTTTTTTGGATGCCTGAGTGTGAACAGGCCTTTGGTTCCTTGAAGAAGGCCTTGACAGAGTTGCCCATCCTCATTCCCCTGGAACCTATTCTGTCATTCATCCTGGACACAGATGCCAGCGAGGTTGGGATGAGGGCGTTGTTGAGCCAGGTGGGGGCACAGGGGAAGAAAGTGGTGGCGAACTTTCAACAAGGCGGAAGAGCAATATTGTCTGACATGCAGAGAACTCCTTGCTATTGTGAGAGCAATAAGCCACTTCCGATACTATCTGTGCGGCTTGCTCTTCACTGTCCGAACTGACCATTCTGTACACCATTGGTTAATGTCCTTTAACTTCCCTGAAGTAAAGGGCTGGAAATTGACATGCCAATGCCAACGCCATGTCCCAGTGCCCCTGCGCTGCCACTGGCTCGTGAGAAAGAGCTCCATGTGGGAGAGCAAGACCTCATGCAGGGGTCCATGAAGGGCCTGTCTCAGAGAAGCAGGTTGTGAGTTCACCTGACTGGAGAGCACAGCAGGAACAGGATGCTAACCTGAGACCAGGGTGGAGTCAGGACAGAGTCGTGTAGTGGGTGGAGTCAGGACAGAGGCCACAGTGGAATGAGATTTCTGGGTGTTCACTGGCAATTAAAGGTCTGCTCGCAAAGTTTTAGGTCCTCTGGGTGAAGGATGGGTTGCTCCATAGAGCCTGGAAAGAGCCTGCTACAGGGGAAGAGAGGTGGCAGGTGGCGGTTCCCAGAGAGCTGAGAGGTACAGTGTTAAAAGTACTTCATAATTCACTAATTTGATATTTAGTGCATACATGTGAATTTTTAATCGTCCCTACTAAGCTGGCTAGAAAACTAAATGTCTTGTTGGGCAATTTAACAACCAATGACTCTCAGGACTGCGTCGCATCTGGCAAGGTTTCTACTGGGGTCTGCTCAGGAGAAAGGTCGAAAATGTTTGTAGCCACTGTGTCCTATGCATGGCGCACAAAGGTCCCCCAGACCCCCAATTTCGTGCTCAGCTTCAACAGCTGGTAGTCGAGGTTGACGGTGGACATAATGGGTCAATTTCACTAACAATGGTAACCATTATATTCTGGCCAGATGCATATGCCATACCAGACCAGGAGGCAGTAACTGTTGCAGATGGTCTGGTGGAGGGCATGTTTGTCAGGTTTGGGGCACCAGAAGTCATCCACAGTGATCAAGGAAAACTTCCAGTCAGGTGTGTTTTCTGCTACGTGTGAATGTCTGGGAACGTACAAAACTCAAAAGACTTCTTTACTTCCTCAGAGTGATGGGCTCGTCGAAAGATTCGACAGCACCCTGACAAAACAACTGTCCATCCTCACCACGGAACATCAGCGTGACTGGGACATGCACCTCCCCCTCGTCTTACTGGCCTACAGGTCAGCTGTGCAGGAATCCACTTCATGCACACCTGCCCTGCCGATGATGGGGCGGGAGCTGTGGACACCAGTGGAAAAGATGTTTGGCAGACCCCCGGCCACACTGGTGGTGCCACCAGGACCACAGTATGCCAGAAGGCTCCAGGATTGAATGGAGTCTGCTCATGCCTTTGCTCGTGACAGCTGCAGAAAGCAGGCATGAGGCAGAAAAAAAACTATGACATGAGGGTCAGGGCGAGGGACTTTATGGCTGGGGACCTGGTGTGGGTTTCCAGTCCAAAGAGGAAGAAGGGCTGGAGCCCTAAGCCGGACAGTCAGTGGGTGGGGCCTTGTGAGGTATTGGAGAAGCTGGGGGAGGTGGTATATTGGGTCCAGCTGCTACCTAGGGGAAGACAGGTGGCTTTCTACAGGGATAGGGTGGCCCCATACAGAGGTGACGCACATCCACATCGGAACCCTGTACCCTCAACGCCTGCCCAGAGAAGTAAAGCAGCCACACCCCCAGGTTCAGGGACTGTTGCCCCCCCCCCCCCCCCCCCCCCCCCCCCCCCCCTTCAAAACCCCCCCCCCCCCCGCCCCGGGGCTCCCCGGCTGGGGGGGGGGCCCCCCCTTTTTCCCCCCCGGGGGGCCGCGGGGGGGGGGGGGGGGCGGCCCCC